>WTSP01027772.1:38541-54747 GCA_025331215.1 Actenoides lindsayi | reverse complement strand
TAGTAGGTCGAGAGAGGTTCTCCTCTCCCTCTACGCTGCCCAGGTGAGGCCACATATGGAATATTGTGTTCAGTTCTGGGCCCCTCAGTTCAAGAAGGACAGGAAACTGCTCAAAAGGGTCCAGCGCAGAGCCACAAAGATGATTAAGGGCGTGGAACATCTCCCTTATGTGGAAAGGCTGAGGGAGCTGGGACTCTTTGGCTTGGAGAAGAGGAGACTGAAGGGTGACCTCATTGATGTTTATAAATATGTAAAGGGGGAGTGTCAGGAGAATGGAGCCAGGCTCTTCTCAGTGACGTCCAATGATAGGACAAAGGGCAACAGGTGCAAGGTGGAACATAGGAGGTTCCATGTAAACATAAGGAGAAACTTTTTTGTGGTGAGGGTGACTGAACACTGGAACAGCCCGCCCAGAAAGGTTGTGGAGTCTCCTTCTCTGGAGACATTCAAAACCCACCTGGATGCCTTCCTGTGTGTCCTAGTCTAAGTGATCCTGCTGTGGCAGGGTGGTTGGACTAGATGATCTTTCGAGGTCCCTTCCAACCCTTAACATTCTGATTCTGTGATTCTGTGAACAATATACCCATAATTTCTTTCATCCTCTTTTCTTCATCCATGGGATAGAGATAATGGTTAGGTAAAAATGTATCTAATCATGCTCTGTTCTCTGGTAGTCCAATCTCAAACCCAGGTTCAGTTTCTCCAATGGGTCCAAAATTTTATTTAATAAAATTGCTCTAATGTAACTTAAACAGTCTTTAAAAGTAAAAGGGAGGCATTGTGGCAGTTAGAATGAAATGTCCATTTCAACAAATCTGTAGTTTTTCAGTTGTTTCCTTGACTAACTATTTTTTGGGGAGCTTTATGTTATTTGGTTTAAGAACTTGAACCGCTAAACAAAAATCAGTTACTTCTGTAAGTTCACAAATACTTACTTATATCTGGTGCTTAAGTTGGAAAGAAGCATAAGAACTTACTCTTTTTTTTCCCCACATTGCAAACATGAATGTAATGAAGTATGAACTGTCTTCAAATGACTGTACAGTCTCCTATAAGTGACTACATGTAAAAGAGACTCAGTAGAAGTGTGGTAGTGACAACGGACAATCAAATTACACAAAAACCTCGCTAATAGTGTTCTCACTGTTTTATTATCCATTAAGGAAAATTTATTATCTATGTAATATTCATTCCTAAAAGGGAAAAGAAATACCTGAAAATTTTGGAGGACATGTGCATTCATAAGTATCTCCAGAAAGTTCTGATTTCTCAGTGCAGGAGGCATTGTTGTGGCAAGGTTTAGTGGAGCATGTATCAAACTTCTGGCAGAATCTTCCAGAATACTGTAGGAAACAATGGCATCTATATGCTTTTTCCCAAACATGACTCAGACATTTTCCATGCCCAGAACATAATGGTGCATTTGGAGACTGTTGGCAAAACTGCTGCTTCACGGTTATGTTCAGACGAAGGCCCAAGTTGCACAGCAGTGGGCCTCTCTTATGAAGCTCTGCAAAGTAATGGGTTCCAACACCAAGCCAGTTCGGGTCAACTTGGTGCAGTCCTCTTATCTGACACACAAAAATCAACTGCTCTTGAAGAAACCTGCCTTTAGGGCAGTTGAGAAATTCTTCCTTGGAAACATTTACTAAATTCATTCCATAGGACTGAAAGGAAGGCTCTGAGGAGATGAAGAGACTATCACCTAATTGAAGCTGTAAGGGACATATCTGAGGGATACTGAGATTTTGTTCTTCCAAGATTTCCCCAGTAATACTTTTATTTATATTCCAGCATTCAGTGTAGAAGTCTGAGCAGATGTTTTCTCTTGGTGTCCATTTTATTACACTGGGTTTTGGTTCCACTCGCCATTCAGACATCATTTGCCTCTCACATATTGCCTGCCCATTTACCATGCACAGTTGAAGAAAGCACACTAACATACATACAGCTGATATTGTAGTCATTGTATCACCTAGCAAATGGGAGTTGTTCTTCACACCTGCTTCATTAATGAGGATATCTTCAGAACACTTGTTCCTTAATGTTCATGTGTATTTTCCATGGCAGCCTAGGAATTCAAACAGAAAAAAAAATATTTCTGTTTTCAAACCAAATATGGTTGAATATCAAAGCCTCATTAGAGAAATAGAAAATATACAACAAAGCAAGATCTTCATGTAATAACTCTAATGTGAAGCTGGAATAAGTCCAATTAACTGATCAGAACTATACCACTATAACTAAAGTCATATTTTTCCTGTTTTTATTCCTGCTAATTATTTTTTTTCATTTAGTACATTTCATTGTACTTGCATATGGAAAAGAACAAGCTTAAAAGCCTAACCCTTTGCAGACAAAAACTAATGATAAGTTAAGATAGGACATCTATGGCAAAATTAGGAAGAAAATCGTTAAGCTCTACTCATGAGCTTTAAACATGGATGTTTTCCTGATAGTGATTTATAGTTAATTTATTATAAAAGTAGATATTCTGAAGATGTAGGTATATGATTTTTGGCTTTAATGGAGAAAACATGCAAGCACATCCTCAGATCTTTTCTGTTTGCATACACTCAGCAAAAGAATTAAATTATGAGTTTTTGAAGCATTTAATCTGAAAAACAAAGGTCCTTAGTCATATGCTTGAGGTTTTTGACATATCACAGTCAAAGCCAACAGACTACAGAGTCCTCCTGGACTACTTAATTTACAGAAAAGACTTTTTTAGGCCTTTGACATATCTGACAGTTTTTATTGCGTGGAAATGAGGGACTGTAGAACAAAAAGAAAACCAAAATAAGATTATGAAGTATATTGTTGGAGTCATACTGCAAATGATGAAAACACCATAAAGTGTTTAATACCTTAGAAATTGTCAATTGCTTTGAGTTAGTAACAGTTTAATTTGCTTTAAATGTGACATTTTTTTCTCCTTATTAGTTCTATGTCTTTTTCCCCAGAGTTTATTTATCTACACTTTAAGATAGTGGCCTCGAAACTGATGTTTACAAATGAGAAAACTATTGTAAAGGATAAATTGATTTTACAAGGGAAGCCATTTAATTAAATAATAGCATTTCCATTTTGAATTTTTTTTACGTTTTCATTTTTACACAGCATGTGGAATGATATGAGGATGCATATATTTCTACACCTATATACGTATGATCTAGCTCTAAAGTGCACATGGATTATGATAGAGCTTTAATTACCCCATTTCATTAAATGTCCTCCTCTTCCCCAATGTACTTCAAAAATATTTTGGAGCATATGTTGGACTATGCTGAAAGATCAAAGCAGGAGAGTAAAGATCCTGTTTGTGGAAACCTTGAGCTGGAGATTATAGATGACTCACTGAACTGTTTAAAATTATAGCATGGTATCAAAGGGTAGTATTCAGTCTCTTCCATTGTCACCTAAATTGAGATGAAAACATCTAAAATTTACCTATGTGCTATTAGTAAATTACTCTGCATGTGAACCTGTCCCAGTAACCTTTGTGCAGCAGAATCACTAGCACTGTTTAAGCCTTTGAAGATAACAGAAAGGTGTGGACTGTGACTAACTAGTAGTAACAATAGTAGACTTGAGACTTAGAATATTATATGCAGATGAGGCAGAAACTAGATTAGTAAAATAGATATCTATTTAGACACTTCAAAAAGAAAGTTATTTCATATCTAATGCAGAAGAATTCTTGACTACTTATATTATGCATAGTTTTGGTATCATATACAGGCTTCATTTTTTTCCAGTGAAGAAAATGTGCTTCCTCACAGTTGATACTCTGTCTTCAGGAAAATCATTATTAGTCTTCATGCAACTGAAAGTTTATTATAGGATTACTAGAATTAGCAATGTTAAGTAATCAGTTAAGTAAACTGAAAAAACATTCTATAAAAGCAGTGGGGAAAACAAGAAGATGGAAAAGAAATATCAACAGAGAACAAAGATTGGTTTTGGCAAGAAAATCAAGAGGAAAGAAATGTTATATAGTGAAGAGTATGAAAAGTAAAGAGCAAGGCATGAAATACAGTTAAAATATTAATATACATGACAGAAAATCAGCCAAGAAATTAAATATCTGCAAAATGTGATACCATTCATGAGACAAAATGATGTCATGAGATGAAATGTGAAAGTGATTATGATATTTATTTTAGGCCTGCTTTAGGCAAGGATAAAATCTTCCTATCTATAACCCCAGATGCTTCCAGGTAATTGATGAAGACTAAGAAAAGTCCATGACTGGAACTTGTATGGATACACAGTATGCTTGAAGAAAATGCTTGAAGAAAATCTCTTAAAGTTATATAAAGCTCTGTGAAAAGCAGCACAATTCTCTGTTCTGTACTAAAGCAGAACTAAACTGGAAAGGTTTATGCAGAACCTCAGGGAAGTCATCTGAAAGCAAAAATGAATCCCAAGGTATTTGCATTCCAGTCCAGTATCTTAAAGGTTATGGTTTTGTTTTTATTCTATTAATAAAATATTAAATATCAATGACAAAAATAAAATACATTTTAAGCAAAACTGGAGAAATACCTAGAGAAGATAGCTGACTCTAAAAACCTCTCAGAAAAAAAAGAATCTGTCAAAGAAGAGAATAAGCCATGAAATGTTTAGGAACATTGTGTCACCATGTTGCAGACAGTAATGAACCTCCTTTTGCCATCTTTCCACATGTTGCACACACAATTTGCTGACTGACTACCTGTTCTTGAGGTCACCTCTAGTAGGAGGGGGCTGTGACTTTGAATCAAAATGCTGAGAAAAGAGATGAGAGGGAGATGAAGGGGGGGGGAAGGGGCTAACTGGAGGACCACTACCTCACTCAGGAACTTCATTTAAACTAAGGCTATCACCCTTGGTCCTCACCTGGGTTATGCTGCAAGAGGGCTGTCATCTGACTTTACACCCTGTTTATCGGGCCCTCAGCCCTATCCCCAGTATCTGACTTACTGGTTTGCTCTCAGGACCTGTCTCCTTAATGTGGACCTGCCTGGGAACGACCGGACTGTTGGCTGTCTCTGCCATCCCCAGACATGCACTGTGCTAATCACATGGCTGCTGTGGGACAACATTCCTTGTTCCTGGGATCCCTGTTACTTCCCCCTTCAAGCAGCCCTCCCTTGCAGGGCAGCCCACACTTGCTGCTACCTGGGACTGTGATATCATACTCACTTTATTACTGATGCATATTTAAAAACATCAAATTTAAACATTACTTAATATGTACATACAACATAGTAAATGCCACAAATCATAGTGCTTGCATAATTTGACTTCCACCCTATGTGTGTTTTACAATATACACTAATTGTCTCAATGACATACAAAGTTGTCTTTTGTACCCTTCATTTTTCATTGCAAAATTAATAATTCTTAGGAAATCATGCATTATTTATACCAAGCTTCATTCTTTGCAAATGATCTTTTACTTAATTACTATAAACTGTTAAAAACCCACAGTGTTTGCTGAATTATTAATTTGCTATTATGTTTTTCTTTTTAATATTTTTCAGAATATTGAACATGATAGACAGTTGCACCTCAACATACAGAATCCTTATTTCTACCTTGTAGTTATAATGCACCTATAGACAGAAGGAGTGGTGATGCAGCCAGCAGTGCAGCTATCAGGGCTTTCTTATGGCTAGTCTTTAGTCACTAATACATACAAAAGCATTGTAGACATAAAAACACCATGTCAGGGAATTTTACTTGACTCTTAATTTATTGCTAGTTGTCATGGTTTAACCCCAGGTGACAGCTGAATACCACACAGCCACTCACTCCCTTGGTGTGATGAGGGAGAGAAACAGAAGGGTAAAAGTGAGAAAACTCATGGATTGAGATAAAGATAATTTATTAGGGAAAGCGAAAGCCCTGGGATGGGGAGGAGAATAAAAAAAAATAAGTAAAGTTCAGGGGCTGAAATAAGAATAATTGAATAACTAAACTAAACTTAACTAAACTAGTAACAATAATATGATAATAAAAAAAAAATATAATAATTGTAAAGAAAAGTAATATAACAAAAAGAGAAATAAAACTCAAGAAAAGATAAGTGATGCACAATGTGATTGCTCACCACCTACTGAACAATGTTCGAGCAGTGACCCTCCCCTCCTGGCCAACCCCCTCTGGTTTATATACTGAGCAGGACACACTATAGTAAAATTAACTCTATCCTAGCTGAAACCAGCACACCAGCCAACATAAAATTCTGTTCAGTGATTCTGATATTGAGGAAAAAAAAGCATACAAACAATTAAACACATACATAAACACCTATTACTTCCACTCCCAAACATCTGTTTGGACTCTGTCCTAATTCCTCCAGGGTGATTATAGGATGCTGGGGTATTGTACGTAGCTAGTTTTTTTCTGCTTCCCTGTGCTTAATGGATTCCTGGTGCTCCGTTCCTTAATGTCCCAACCTTTATATGGGTTGCCCATAACCACAGTCTCTGAGGATATGCATACCCTGTGGCCAGACATGCCTGCCCCAGCATGTCTCCAGCCTCTAGGAGCACTGCCAGTGTGTCTTGAGCAGACCCATGAGTTCCTCTGGCTTGATGATGGTTTGACACCGGTGGGTTTCTCCATCACACTTTATGACAGTCCCAGAGCCGTCAGGAACCACCCATGAGGAGCAGAAAGTGGTTCATGGCTTGATCCCACTACAAACCTACTACTCAAACCCAGTTCTATGTTACCCCCTACACAGACCTCGTTTACTTCACTCATAGTTTTGTGTACTCAACATGTACACATACCAGTGCAAGGATGCAATAGGTCATATTCACATTCGGTGAAAATTGTGGTCACATTAAAAACTAGAGAAGAGAAGGACATATTCAGCAGTTTATATCTCATTCAGACCTGAAGACAATTTCACAAGCTACTGAGAATTGCATTCCTTCTAGTGCCACTGACTTCACTCTACTGAATTTCACAGGTTTGCTGCAATTGCTGGCGGCGTTTATGGTGCCTGAGGGAAAAAAACAGTTCTAGAAATATTAACAGTGGAAATTGCTAAGGAACATGCCGTGTTCTTGTGATAAAATTCCTTTCTAATAATCCTTAATCTACATGCTAATTTACATAAGTTATATTTAGTTAATTGCACTACAGCTGCATTAAAAGAGAGAAGACAATAGTGCTTTTAAATGTGTTTTGTACTCTAACACTGTCATACTTGACAACACAAAGTGCACAACAATGGACAAGAAGCTTCAAGCCCTTTGAAAGTTATACACAATCCCAGCACAAGGTCCTGAAAGTGACCATCAGTGATGAAGAATGAAATGAAATCAGGCTGAGTTAGAACTGGAAACACTTTTTCTTTACCATCATCACCTTTGCTTTTGGTCTTTAGATTTCGAAAATATTTAGTCATGCCAGTAAAGAAAGTGCAAATTTATTTTTAAAAATAGAAACAGGGTTTCAAGGAGAATGCATGGAAAGTGTGATGCTCAGTGTAAAATGATAAAAGGATTATTAATGCAAAAGAAAAGCTTATCTTTTTTTATTTATTGTATACAGGAATAACAAGTAGATTAGAAACCAAAGCCACAAATATCTGTGTTCTGTCACTGACCACTGTATTTACTGCTGGATTTGCACTGAGGTTTCTGCTTCTCTACAGTTCCTGTGATAATATATTTCTACTGCTGTCCTGATAGTATCACTCGCTGATTTTATTGTTCAATGCAAAACCAACTTGTTTTACTAAACAATACTTAGGAAGGCACTCTAGGGTTTTTTTCTGTGTTCCTTTTTGCTTTTTTCATGTTGAGTACTCAACTGTTATAAAACGTTGCTTGCTGTACTTAATGTTACTACTTTGTGATTCATGAATGAAATATTACTGCTTTGAAATCTCAAAGACATAGATTTCAGAGAGGTTTTTTTCATTACTATTTCTACTATCAAAAAATACAAATAATAGAATTTAATCTATAAATCATGAGAGGTGAGAAGGTCAGCCAATAGTTCTTCATTCCTTTTCCTGAATTTGAAGAATTTGCTTTTCCAAAAATAATCAAATATTATATGCTAATTTTACTTTTTAGAAAAGTTATTTGAATTTTCTCAGGGAAACAGTGTTCTTTTTCTGCAAATGATTGAACTATGAAATAGTTTGAGATAAATATACTGATGTAATTAAACTACCTATGGTGCTATAAGCCCATTTAATAATAAAACAAATCATAAAATATGTGAAGCATCTAACACTCAGCTGATAGGAATGTTTACACCAGTTTCATTGAATCTGAATTGAGACCTCCGTGAATGATAGATAAAATAATAAAAATGAAAAAAGGTTAACAGGTCATGCAGTAATGAGCATTGCACCATGAGTGCAGTTAGACCTTGAATGTTAAGAATTTGCAGTTTAACAGAGGATTACTATACCATGAAGAAGTCTATAGGTCAAACTATTTATATGTGTCCAGTAATATCTGATTTTATACTAAATCTGACTTGGTGTATAATTAGCTTTTTGTTTTATATATTGTAATGAACACATTTCCAAAGTTAAAAGTACTATTTGCTATCTACTAATGTACTATTATCAATAAATATTTTCAATATATTTTTCCTTCTGCAACTGTGGGTAAAATCTGACTGAAAAAATCTAGATGCAGTTGGATAGTTGATTGTAACTTGTCTTTAAAAGCCTAAAACTTTCATGAATGTGTTTCCAACACAGATAACAGTAGTAATTCAAATTGCTAGACTTGGAAAAGATCAATTTCAGATAGCATACAGTTTCTTACAAATAAAAAATAATTACAGAAATCTCACAAACAGTTTTGTTTTTTGATCTTGGTTCCAGGATCTTTCAATATTTATTTTTTTTTAGTTATTATTTTCTACTAGGAGAAGTGGCATGTTTCTAAATTTAGAAAACAGTCACTAAGAGAAGTCATACTAAATTAAGATCAATGGTATGCTAACTATCATGTAGGTGTATTCTTAAGCATCTCATTCTTCTATATTTTTTACACCTTCAGTATTCCAAATCTGGAACCATATTAAGGACATAAGTATCTGGTGCAGAGCAATTCGATCTATACTACACTAGACACCTATATCCACAAATCAATTTTGAATTGATTATCACTTTGGTTCATTTTTTGTTGGTTTTTTTTTTTTTGTTTTTTTTTTTTTTTTTTTTTGAGTTCGTGTAGCAGGTATTTTATGGGTGCATTAGCAGCAATATTTTCATCAAGATCAGAAATATACTGCTGAAGTCAGCTCGAAATTATTCCTTCTTAGGATGCTTTAGTTCACATAATATAACTATCTTGGAACAACTGAAACTTTGTATGAAACAAACATTAAAAAAACCCTTCAAGAATGTACCTAGTACACTCCAGTGACTAATAAATGGTTGATCCATATCTGTAGGGTCAGTCCTTAGTAAATCCCCTGAAAGAAGAATAAAATGGATATCATGTAGCATTATCAGGTAGCTTCATTGCTTCACTTATAAAATCCTCTCTGATTATTCCACACTTCTTAAAAATATAGATTTATCTGTGAGCTGAATATGAACTAAAATAGAACTAATTTCCTAAATTACTTAAGGAGTTAAATTCTGTTGTGTTCAACAGAATTGTTCCTTAATTAGAGCAAATAAATTAAGTCCAATCTGTTTGAAAACTAGCATAAAGCTTGAGAAGAAAATTCATTTTTGCCAATTCCAGCTAATTTAGGTCCAGTGAATTAGCCTCAAAACTGTGTTAGGGAAGGTATTAGCCTGACTTTTTTCATTTTTAAAGAACCGTATTAGTTAAGGATTGCTAGACTATGGCAGTCTGTTTTAACTGTAGTTGAGGACAGAGAGAAAGAACAGGATTATTGGAGACTCTGAGATGTTCTACTTAACTGAAAAATGACCCAGCAAAAGAGCAAGCCAGATATTAAAGGAAGTCTTAGTTCCTTTTGGAAATTGTATCAAAGTATTCAGAAACAATCATAGGACTATGCTTTTCCTTTTGTGTCCTGTTTGTAATTTCTTCTGTATTTTTTAAATACCAGAATACTTTTTTCGATGATAAAATAGACCCTCATTCTACTAAATGGTTAAAAAAAAAAAAAAAAAAAAAAAAAAAAAGGAATGGGAATATAAAAACAAAAAATATTATTTTAGCATAATAAAAAAATAAGGGGGGAAGAAAAGAAAGTAAAAAAAATCTTTATACCTATGAAAATAATCTAGTATTTTATTTTTTTTTTTCCAATTCTGGAAGTGGGAAAAAGATCTTTATCATCTATTCTGTTATACTGTTAAGTTGGTTCATGGAACTTGTGACTATTACCAACTTGTACTTTAACAGTTCTCAAGCACAGTTTGTGAGAAGTCTGGCCAAGGATCATTCTCAACTGGCAGTCAGAGTACAGACACATTCTGGAGGATAAGAAAAAGTGATAGTTTGGATAGGTCAGACCATCCCATTATGCCTCAAGACTAGTCAACAACCTCTGGAAATACTCAGTTGCTAGAAAAACATCTTCTGGACTTTAATATAAGGTGTAATTATTTCAGGGAGTTAGAAAGCACAAGGCAAAAGGCAATGTCCATGTCTACCTGAAAAAGTAATTGCACAGAATATATGATCAAGAATACATGTTCAGAATATATGACTGCTTTTTTACATTATTTTGAAATATATTATATATGAAAGCAAAATAATCTGACCTGTGAATAATGACAATAAATTATATATTATATTATATGACTCACAATGCTAAAGAGTTTGAATGATAATTATCAGTTCAGTAGTGTTGCACTACTTAATCCTAGACATGAATTCTGGTTCATTAACTACATTTTTTTTTGGTAAATATTCCATAGCTGCCCTATATACAGTAACAACACAAGCAATATGTCATCACAGATAAATATTTAGGTTAACATAGTAATGAAATCTCATTTTTAACACAATGTGTAAATAGAGTCATAGAATCATACAATCATTTAGGTTGGAAAAGACCTTTAAAGATCATTGAGTTCACTCATTAACCCAGCACTGCTAAGTCCACCACTAAACCATGTCCCTAAGCACCTCATCTGCCTGTCTTTGAAATACCTCTGGGGATAGTGATTCAAACATTTCCCTGGAATGGACATGTATACACATAGGGAATGCATACTCCTTGTAAATAACAATGTTTATAATGTATGTTCATAATAGATTTTTTTTTTTTAAATTCTGAACAGAGGTAACAAAAGCTTCTTGTGAGTGATAGAATTAACAAAATCAATCCACTTAATATGTTAAGATGTAATGTATTTGATACCAAGTGTGCAAGGATATATCTAGGCAAGAGAAATTGAGTAACTGCTTTATCTTTGCTAGGATTTTGCATATTGCTACTTTAAAAAGACAAGAAGAGCTAAACCACCTTCCCACTCCAATGACTTTCTTATCTAGACTGACTTGAAGATCTTGTTTCTAATGATGGGGAATTTAGTTTAGACTTTTTATCCAACTTGATAGCTATACTCTTGAAAGAATAATTTAAAAATAGGAAATTAATGTTGCCTACGATGATAATGTAACATTTTCTGTGCTTTTAGTTGCCTCCATCATAATTATTGCATGAATTCACAGAATAAAGAACATAGAACACTTGTATTTCAGGTATAAGAATGAAAAATAAGAAAGCTCATAATTCTTACTATATTTATTTTGAAAAATCCAAGTAAATAGTCAGATGATTAAATCCTCTAGGTCTATAGAAGTCACTATTAACACTCTGAATATTGTCCAAGCCTTTACAAATAACTGTCAATAACCTGAGTTCTATCTACCTGAGTTAAGCTGCAGCAGGTACACAGGGAAAATCCTTTTCACATATGGAAAAAAAAGTAGTTTTCAAAGCCAACCCTTCCACTAGTCAAGATGAGATGCACAGAGTTTTAATATAAATTTTGAAAAAGTTATCATGTGGAGTGTATAACAGAATTTCAATCTTGATGCCACAATGATACAAAGAGCTTACAAGTATAATGTTAGAAAGGAACTTGGAGTTCTAAAACTTCAGTTGAAATGGACACTCAGGGAGCAATCAAGACTCTGCGAATAATCCTCAAAGTAGATTTTAGCTGATGGTGTGAAAAAACCTCTAGATAACAAAAGAAAAGAAGTGTGTCAACATTATTCTCCAGATTCTCATCACAAATAATGATCACAATGAGTTATCTTTTGATGACATAAATGTCTGAGTGTTCCTGGAACAGAATTCAAACTCTATACTTCTGAGGAAGCCGGTGTCTTGTCACCTGTTTCAATTGCAGAAACACACTATAGGACACAAAGTTTCATGAAACTCTGATGAGATGGCACTTGAATCCAATTGCCTGGAAAGATATGGTTTAGACCACATGCTGCTTTTATTCAAGTGTTGGGTTTATTCAACTATGCTTGTGTTATTAGTCAAAGGAGCAATGCTTTGTGGCTCAGAGGAAAAAAGCTAACTGATACATCAAAATTAATTTACATTGGTATCTGAATTTCCATTCTTTTCTTAAAATAACATTGCTGCAGTGGTAGAATTTGGATGGGTAAAATACATATGTTTTACTCAAACTCTCATAATGATTTCAGAAAATTAATTTCCCAGATATCTGTGAGGGATTCCTTGCTGTTCTCCTGATCATTCATGAAAGAACTGTATGTACCGGACTAGATTTCAGCTCTGAGTGAAGCATGCAGACTGTAACTGTCAGAGCAAAACAGAAACTGGATCAATGCTTCCTGCTGAGAGCACTTCATTTTTCCCCGTAGGTTTTGGTAAAACTCAGCAGAGCTCATGAAACAACCAAACCCACAAAAAAACCCCACAATCTTAGAACAACTGACAAATATGGAAAAAAGAGTGCGTCCAGCAAGTCAAGGGAGGTTCTTCTACCCCTCTACTCTGCCCTAGTGTGACCACATCTGGACTATTGTGTCCAGTTCCGGGCTCTTCGGTTCAAGAGGGATGGGGAAATACCAGAAAGAGTCCAGCAGAGAGCTCTGAAGATGATTGAGGGACTGGAATATCTCTTTTATGAGGAAAGGCTGAGAGACCTGGGGCCATTTAGTCTGGAAAAAAGAAGGCTGAGAGGGGATCTTATTTATAAGTATCTTAAGGGTGGGTGTCAAATAGGAGGGGCCAGTCTCTTTTCATTGGTGCCCAGTGACAAGACAAGGAGCAATGGGCACAAAATGGAACACAGGAAGTTCCACCTCAACATGAGGAAAAAATTCATTACTGTGAGGGTGATGGAGCACTGGAACAGGCTGCCTGGATATGTTCCTGTATGTCTTGCCCTAGGTGATCCTGCTCTGGCAGTGGGGGTGGACTTGATGATGTCTGGACGTCCCTTCCAACCCCTAACATTCTATGATTCTATAAAATCTCTCCGGAAATTCTAAACCTAGAAACTGATGGATGTACACCCCTTTTCATTTTTTTCTAGGAGCTATATAGTTTTGGATTTCTAGGATTATTAGAACAGGATACTTAGAGTTGATCAGAGAAAAGAAGGATTTTTAAAACAGCATTACTAATACCCATTTGTAATTGAACGGTATACCCTTTCTGTGGTCCAGCAATTTTCAGAGGTCTTTTAAAATAAAAAAAAAAAAATACACTGTTCTCACTAGGAAAGTATGAATCAGAGAATCACAAAATCTCTGAATTATTGTTAGTAAAGACCTCCAAGATAATCAAGGCTACCTAACATTATCATGACCACTGAAAGATGTCCTGAAGTGCTACATCTACATGTTTTTTGAACACTTCCAGGGATGGTGACTCCACCACCTACCTGGGCAGTCTGTTCCAATGCCTCACCTCTCTTAGTATAAATAATTTTTCCTAATGTCTGATCTAACCATCCCCTGGCACAACTTAAGCCCATTACCTCACGTCCAATCATTAGTTACTTGGGAGAAGAAACCAACACCCACCTCACTACAACCTCCTTTCAGGTAGCTGTAGAGAGCCTCCTCTTCTCCAGATTAAACAATCCCAGTTCTCTCAGCCACTCCACATAGAACATGCTCTCCAGACTCCTGACCAGCTTCATTACCCCTCTCTGGACACATTCCAGCATCTCAGTGTCTTTCCTGTACTGTGGCACCCAAAACTAAACACAGTACTCAAGCTGTACTCTCACCAGCACCAAGTACAGGGTCATTGGATCACTTCCTTATTCCTTCTGGACATGGTGTGTTTGATACAGGCCAGAATGGTTTTGGCCTTCTTGGCCACCTGGCCACACTGCTGGCTCTTGTTCATCCCGGTGTCAACCAGCACCCCCAGGTCTTTTCTGCCAGGCAGCTTTGCAGCTACTCTTCCCCAAGCCTGTAGCATTGCCTGGGGTTGTTGGGACCCCTGTGCAGGACCTGGCACTTGGTTTTGTTAAACCTTGTACAATTGACCTCAGCCCATCCAGCCTGTCCAAATCCTGAAAGAATACCTGTCTGCACTTCCTGCAGTCTCTGAAGTCTCTCCTCTGTTCTTTCCAAGTTCTCCCTCTCTTCATGCTTGATAATCCTTCTTTACTGAGATTCTTGCTCACCACCTGCATTGCAAGAGCTTCTTCAAAAGCTCATACTGAGCTGCAATCAGGCAAAGGAAGATCTTTCACCCTTTCCACTGAGGTATTTGTATGGATCATTTAAGACAGAGAACTTTCTTCTCTGCCGCCCAGTCACATTTTAACATATTATGTAAAATACAGCAAAATTCAAGTGAATAAATAAAGTTGATACCATCTATCACAAGTAGAGACGGATATATATTAGAGAGAAACCTCTAAAATTAATTGTTCAAGCTGAGAACTACCTAAGAAGCCATAAAAGGAAACCAGAGGGTTGATTGTCCACCTTTCCATAGAAGGGATTAAAAGTGAATTTTTTATCTGAACTGAAACACAAAAACTGGAAAATATAAGAACCAAGGAAAGAGTTTCTGGGTTACCAAGTTTTATTATTCCTATTTTACCTTTAGAAATGTGACACAATATTTGAAATGACAACACTGGCAATTTTTACCTAAATTCTACATTTTATGTTCTGGGTTATAAATGGCATCAGTCACAACGATGTTTTTAACATTAAAAAATCTTCAATATTTAGAAGACTTAAAGACAATGCTTAATAAATATGTAAATATGCAGTATTATATTAACTATTATGTAAATACTATATGATAATTAAGTCAACTTATTGTTAGTAAAATGGCTTCTAAAGCTTTTCAGAAAGATGTATTGATGTTACAGAAGTTATAAGATTTTTTTAATTAATAGCATTTTCTTTTCTGAAAGAATGTACATATGTTGATAAAATGTAGCCATGTAATTTTAGAAAGTCTTATTGACCTGTTCATGGGATTTTATTTTTTGTTGTTGTTGTTCTGGGTGTTTTTTCCACAAATATTAAATGAAAAATTAATTAGTTTCAGATATATTGATCAAGGAATTTACTTAACCTAAAGATTTACAAATTATGTTTTATTCTCACTTTAGGGTCTTCAAAGTTTCCTAGAATTTTGTAAGCTTACTTTCTACATAAGCATTCTTATTTAAAAAACAGTATCTAACACATTTCATCTGTTGACTTCCATAACAGAATATATGAGCTATACTTACAGATTTTAATATGCATTTGAGACATTTGCTATTACTTCTATTTGATGTATGATTTAATTCATGTTCTTGCATTTTGCAATAGTACTAGTCTACTTTTCTATATGTGAAATTCGTTTGTCACAAATTTTTTTCAATTCTTAGGGTCCTTTATCAGGGTTAACCATCACTGGTTCTTAAAATCTGCATATCTAAACAATGTTTCTAGTCTGTTCTCTAGAAAAAGCACTTAATTTGCAAATTATTTTGTGTAAAATAAAGCTGTACTTCTGCATTATATAAATAACACAAACATGCACTTTTCTAAAATCTATTAAATGTGAAATTTCAGTACTCCTAATCTAGAAACTGTTTATCATTATTTGTATAGTCTAATGTACTATGTAATGAAACATACAGATATAAAAATTCTGAAGTAACCTTGGATTTCTAATTATAACAATTCCTAATTGTAATAATATAATGATTATATACTTTATAATTATTATTTATAATATTTATAATTTATATTGATAAATTATATATAATGTGTATATAATTTA
>WTSP01027772.1:24511-38441 GCA_025331215.1 Actenoides lindsayi | reverse complement strand
TATAATGTGTATATAATTTATAATCTACTAATATATAGATATTTTTATTTCTTTGAATGATAGCTGAAATTGTATTGGTTATTAGGGCATATGGATGATTGGAATGTTAGAACCGTTGGGAGTTGCAGGTTGCCAGTAATAGAATATCCATATAAAATACTACATATAGAAATGCCTGGCAAGATCATGGAACAGATCCTCCTGAAGGCACATGGAAAATGAGGAGATGATCTGTGGCAAACAACATGACTTCACCAAGGGCAAATCATGTCTGCAATTTTGATGACCTTTTATGATGGAGTTACAGCGTTTGTAGATAAGGGAAGAGCAACTGATGTAATCTACCTGGACTTGTGCAAAGTGTTCAACTGTCCTGCAGAGCATCCTGGTCTCTAAATTGGAAAGACATGGATCTGATGGATGGAGCACTCAATGGATAATACAGGATGGGTGGCATAAGGATTGAGAGCATCTTGGAGAAGAAAGACTTAGGGGTGATTGTTGATGAAAAGCTCAACATGAGCCAACAAAGTGCCTAGAAAGTCAATGGCATCCTGGGCTGCAGAAGAGGCAGCATGACCAGCAGGTTGAGGCAGGTGTTTCTCCTCCTCTACTGTGCTCCTGTGAGATGCCACCTGGAGTACTGCGTCCAGTTCTGGAGCCCCCAACACAAGAAGGACATGGACCTGTTGGACCAGGTCCAGAGCAGGGCCACAAAGATGATCAAAGGACTGGAAAAAAAGGACTGGGATTGTTCAGCCTGAAGAAGGGAAGGCTCCAGGGACACCTTATTGCAGCCTTCCAGAATATGAAGGGAGCCTACAAAAAAAGGTGGGGAGGGACTTTTTCCAAGGGCTTGTAGTAATAGGATGAGGGATTATGGCTTCAAACTGAAGAGGATAGATTTAGATTAGAAAGTAGGAAGTTCTTTACTCTAAGGGTGGTGAGGCAATGGAACAGGTTTCCTGGAGAAGTTGTGGACCCTCCATCACTGGATGTGTTCAAGTCCAAGTTGGATGGGGCCTGGGAGGTGTCACTGCCCATGGCAACATGTTGGAATTAGATGATCTTTAAGGTCTCTTCCAATCCAAACCTTTCTATGAGTCGATGATTCTTTAAGTGTCATTTGAATATAGAGTTCTATATTTGGCTTTCACAGAATCACAGAATAGTTAGAAGCAGCATCTGGAGGTCATCTTGTCCAAAGATGCTTTCTTAAGCAGGATAACCTAGAGCTTGTTTCCCAGGACTCTGTCCATTCAGGTTTTGAATGTGTACACAAGCTCTCTGGGCAATCTGCTGAAGTGTTTCACTACGCCCACAGTAAAAACATGTTTTCTTGTGTTCAAATGGAGTTTCCACTCAGCCCTTGGGAAGGACCCATGTTGTAGAATTTCGTGGAGGACTGTCTCTCCTGGGAGTGACCTCATGCTGGAGGATGTGAAGAGTGTGAGGAGGAAGGAGAAACAGAGGTAAATGTTCAACGAACTAACTATGACCCCCATTCCCCATCCTCCTGTGATGCTCAGAGGAAGGAGGTAGAGAAAATGAGTATGAAGTTGAGCCCAAGAAGAAGGGAATGGCAGGGAGAAGGTCCTCTTAAGATTTGATTTCATTTCTTATTATTCTGCTCTGATGTTTGATTGTTAATCAAGTAAATTAATTTCCTTGAGTCTGTTTTGCTTTGACAGTAATTGGTGTGTTCTCTATGTCCTTATCTTGACTCATGAGCCTTTCATTTTATTTTCTCTCACCTGTTCAGTTAAGAAGGGGGAGTGATAGAGAGACTTGGTGGACACCTTGTGTCCAGCCAAGGTTAACTCACCACAGTCATCCAGTTCTTTTAAAGGAGTTGGGAAGAAATTGAAGAAAGGGGAGGTTAGCTGTATTGCTATGACCCAAGTGTCTCAGAATTTATACTATATTTTCACTAAGAATTATTATTTGACAAAATCTGTTTTATAGATAGCTGGAACAATGGGTAAAAGAAGATTGGTTTGTCATAATGATCCCCTAAATCTCCATGATCTTTTTAAACTCACTTTCTTCATGGGTTTGGAATCATAGAATATCTCAAGTTGGAAGGGACCAATAAAGGTCATCAAGTCCCACTCCCTGCTCCTCTCAGGATGACTTAAAACTAAATCATATGACTAAGAGCATTGTCCAGATGCTCCTTGAACTCTGACAATCTTGGTGTTGTGATCATTTCCCTGGGGAGCCTGTTCTAGCAACCAACCACCCTCTCGTTGAAGAACCTCTTCTAATGTCCAATCTGAACTTCCCCTGATGAAGCTTGATCACATTTCAATGAGTGGTGAATAGATACGTTAACAGACACCACTCACCTTTAAAGCTTAACTGTTAAATAAGCAATCTGCTGGTCCCTGGTGTTTATTTCAGATTCTAAAACCAACTATACTTAATAAATCATAAGCTAGCCTTGCTGCTGCTCTTATGATATTCTTGTTAAGATCTGAAGATGAAACAACTTACAGCTAGGGTTATAACACTGAAAAATATTCAAAAGCAGTGGACACAAATCCTGAGCTGTTTTAGCTGTCATGGTTTCACTTACCTGAAACTATGACAATTTTTCTCTGAACAATTGACACCTTACAACTCCACGGCTCCCATTGTCACTACAAGCTTTTTATTACAGTCAAAATTTAGGTAATATATAACAAGGTTCTAATGGAATCTGAACCAGAAGTTGTATATTAACTTTATTATGATCTGTGCTAACGCTGTCAAACTTATTTATATAGCTTTCAGGTAGGAAGTGGTTTATGGATGGACAGCCTAGGTCATAAATAGAGAAAGTTCAATTCCTGAAATCTCATTTCTGAAGTCTAGATAGAAGGCTAAGGGATGAAGGGTTACAAGAAACCCAGAAAAGTTATTTACAATGCTTTCCAGTTTATAATAGTTTATACAAATCTTAATAAGTTACACAGAAATTTTCAAGTTTCAGTGAATGTGATTAAATGTTAAATGAACACCAGTAGGAAAGGTCATGGATCATTATCGGCCATGAACATAAACAAGATATTTAACAGCCTCAAGAAAGAGTTAATAGTATGCTAGCATTTATATAAATTATTAGTACTTATGTATAATTGGAAAAAAAATGCAAAAAGTCTGGTACCTTGTTCCTAGTATTATTTCTCATACACTGTACATTTCATGATTATTTGATTTATATCTAACACAAAAAATTCTAAAAAGCAAACAATACTAGCCATAGGAAATATTTTCACATGACAGTCACTGTGACTGACCAATAAATCCCTACAATGGAATAAGGCTTAAAGGAGATGGACAAAGGTGATGTGCCCACTAAGGTCAGAGAAAAATGCCAGGTGTGAAGGGTGTGACTGACCCCAACTGTTGCAAAGAGTCTGACTTTATCTCAACACAAAGGGCAGCAGAAGGTGCTTGATCCAGTTTCAACTCACATTTTCCTTCATGGTGTCTGGGGACACCCAGCACTGTGAGAGTGAGCATGTTAATAGAGGTCAGTAACAAGGATCATAATGTTATTGCCTTACAGTAGGCATCTGTCACTGACGCCCAAACCAAGATAATGAGACCAATGAAGAGATACTTGGGTCAGTTAAGCAAGCTTTGGGTCAACAAAATCTTGATCTTATGGGAGATTTTAACTACACAGACATTTGCTGGAAGAACAACACAGCACTTCAGCTGTTTTTCTTCAAGTTCCTGGAATGATTACAGGACTCCTTCTTCATACAAGTGTTAGATGTACTAACCAGGAATGGGACTTTGCTGAAATTGCTGCTCACTAACCAGGAACACATGCTCTTTAATATCTTAGTTCATGACAGCCATTGATCTCAATATTACGGAGTTTGGGGTACTGCTGAGCATGCTGAAGTTTAGTTGCAAGACGGTGTTTTTAGACTTTAGAAGAGCAAACTTCAGCTCACTCAGGGCTCAACTTGAAGAGATCCTGTGAGAAGCTTCCATGGAGGATAAAGGAGCTAGTGAGTGTTGGGAGTTTTTCAAGAACTCTCTCCTAGATACACAAAACCAGTTCATCCCATCTAAAGGCAAGGGAAGTAGACAGAGCAAAAGACGCCCTTGGTTTAACTGCAAGTTTCTGAGTTTGCTCAGAACCAAAAGGGAAATGTACCAGAGATGGAAAAGTGGAACATTACATGTTGAAAATTACAAAGGCATTGCCAGAGATGCAGTTAGGAAAGCAAAAGCTCAGCTTGGACTGAAATTGGCCAGAGACTTCCAGAAAGGGTTCTTCAGATATGTTAACAACAAGAAGAAAAAGAAGGAGAATATTGGCCCACTATTAAATAGGAGGGGTGAACTACTCACCAACAATGCTGAAAAGGCAGAGGTCCTCACCACCTTCTTCACCAGAGACAAGTGTAAGGTCTTTCACATGGGAATACATAACCCAGGAGTGTAGCTCAGACTGGGATCCACCTGGCTGCAGAGCAGCCCTGTGGAAAGGGACCTAGAAGTCTTGGTGGACAACAAGCTCAACATGAGTGGACAATGTGCTGCAGAGGCAAAGCAAGCAAACATCATGCTGGGTTGCTTCAACAACGGCACCACCAGCAGAGATAAAGGAGTTATTCCACTCAGCGCTGATCAGACCACACTTTGAGTGCTGCATTCAGTTTTGGTCCCTGCTATATAAAAAAGATGTGGACAGGATGGAAAGGGTCCAGAGAAGGGACATGAGGATGATCAGAGGACTTTTTTTTTATTTATTCATTTTAATTGCTTTGAAAGTTTGGACGAGATGATCCTTGCAGTCCCTTTCAACCTGGTATTCTATGATTCTATTAAATTTAAAGAATGTTAGAAAAAAAACCCCAAAAACCATAGCATGGTCAGAAATATACTGACTTTTCTAGGAAGTGATTAGAAATGCATTTATTTGAGGAACTTCAGTCCTTCCCTTCTTCCCCTCCCTCCCTCCCTCCCTCCCCCTAATTTTATTCCTCTATATTTTTCCATTTGGCACATCTTCTCAAAAGATTTTTGTATTCTCACCATAAGATGGTTGAAAGCCTCTTTTGACTTCCTTTTACTCATTTCCCCCACTTGTAGCTGTAACAGAACTTCTGAGCACAGGATTTTTCTGAGTTGTACATTTGTTAACACTCTTCTCAGGCCTTGCCTTGTGAATGCATCTTTCAACTTTCTTTTGCTGATATCACCATGTCATTACAAAAGGATACATTTAAAACTGTTGAAGGTTTGATTTCTGAGGCATGAAACCAAGACCTGTCTGAATTAAGACTGAAACTCGGGCCTCTTAACTAGCTACATTTTCTATGATCATACTTGTGGTTCAAACAGAAAATTGCTATAATCCTTTAAGCAGTAGAAGTACATTGAAATCAATTCTTTCAAATTTATAATGAAATTATGCAGATAGACATAGGAAAGGAAAGGCAAGAGAAACCCCCTGACCATGTTCTGCAGAGCCATATTGAGTTATTTGTCAGAGGTTGACTGCAGTATAGAATACTTAGAGCAGAAAATTGGCAGTCTATAGGATGAAATGGAAATCAGTAGATTTCTTAGAGACAGAAGTCCAATAATTTTTTATAAGTTGCAGTTGATAACATACTTTCCTCTGATTCATAAGCAAGGCTGATCAAACAATAACTTGTTTTGATTATTTTAAGACACTTGGAGAAGAATCTTCTTCAATAAATTTTGATAATGTGTTAGTTCTTTGCATAAAAAGGAATCATTTCATAAAAAAATGAAAAAAAATAATTAAAAATCTGCCATTTCACATTATTTTCCATTTTCAAATACTGTGGGTTTTTTCATTTCTTTGACCCTTTCTACTCTTGTCCCTTTAAAAGAGGAAAAAATATAAAAGTATCTAAAAAACCCCAAATACTTTTATTTTTAATATATTTAATTTTCATCTATTAATCAAATGACAAAAAAACCCCATAAACAAACAAAGAAGTAATTCCCTCTTTTTACTATTGCATTCCCACATTTGTCATTGGGTGCTAACAGTTACCTTACTTCCACACCACCAATATGAAGCTAAATTAAGTCAGAAGTGCTGTACTGTTATATTTTTCTTCCTGTTACTTAATATTTTTACTAAAGATTATGAGCTGGATTTCTTTTCTAATTGTGTTACTATCTAACAATTCATATGGCTTTCTGTTTCCTTTTTGACATAGTTTACTATACTTTGCCTTGGTACAATATTCTAACTGTGCACATTAGAAAACAGCTATCTTTTCCAGAAGTAAATGAACCATCCTTACATTGAAACAGATGTAAACTAATTTAATATTTAAATGACCACTCCCCAAAAAACCAAACCAAACCAAACAACCCAAACCCAAACAACAGTCCCTTGGAATTCTTCTGTTTACTAGTATAGTAAATAGAATCTGAACCTCCTAAATATCCTATGTCATACCTTCTTGACTTGCTTGGGGTTTTTTTATTGCATTTATAATTTATTATAAATAATTATTAATAATTATTGCATTCTCTTCCTCCTCTCTGCTGTTGTGATTTCTTCCCTTTCCTCCAATTCACCAGTAAAAACATACTTGTGGTCTTATTATGGGCTATAATAAATTTTTGAAAATTTTTTTTTTCTTTACTAGATAGTTTTATTTCCTCATATGTTGAAACCTGAATGAAAAACAGATAAATAAGATGCAGTTTGAAAACAGTAAGTTTTCCACAGACAAAATGACATGTATCTATAAATTATGTAGTCATTAATTAGGTACAAGTCATATTGTTTTTATAGTCAGTTATGTGTTATTTTTTCTTTAAAGTATCATTCCAAGATATGACATAGAGCTCAGTATCTATGGAGCACATTAGCTAAGCTATGCAACTTCTTTAAAACATATTTTTTTTGTAACACTATATGTAGGCATATGTTGCATTTGGAAAATATCTTAAACTGATGCTAATTATTTCAGAGTGAATACTTAATGCACTTAAAAAAACCTGTAATATTTTCAGTTGAGCTTATTGAACAGATGTAATACTACATTGTCATACCAGACAGAATATTTAACTTGATTCATAACATGGTTATGTTTGGGTCACTCATATTTTGACAATATAAATGCATACAATCTTGATTTTTCCTATTACTAAAGTTCTGTGATTTTTGTTTTCTAAAAAGAATATGTTTTTTTTACATAAGAAGCATAGTCTTCAGTGTTACTAGGAAAGAAAAAAAACACAACAACAAAAAAGCCAACACAACAGCAATTTCTATTTCTCTCTAACGAATGCATAAATAATTTTGGAATTGTAATTGACAAAAAATGGATCATTAAAAAATATAATTAAAAAAAAAAAAAAGGAAGGTATCTATATACTAATGTGCTGCTAGCTAACCATCAGATTGAAATATTTTAATATGGTAATAATTCCTCATAAAGTAGTTAAGCTTAACATATGTTCAGCTAATTGACAATAATCGTTCTTTCAGAACAGGCCAGGATAGTATCCTCTAACTCACAGATTGCCTTTATGACTGAAATGGTCAAACATATACTTATGACCTATTTTAAAATTCCTATTTATTTTCTTGTAGCATGGAGCAGACATTACATAAGCACAATCACAATAGTTACTTAGAGGTATTTGCTACCATTTAGAATCCCCATCCCTCACGTACTTGCGCTTAAAGTGAAATGCAACAATTTAGGAACTTGGTGTATGCCTAGTAACTTTCTGCAGAAACTTTCTAGTGATGTGGTAGGTTTTCCTGTGTTTGCTAAAAAGGACAGTAAATGAATCCTATGTGAATGAAGCTTTCTTAAAGTAAACATGGAGATTTGCAACACAAGACATTTTGTTGTGGGGAAGAGAAAGCTGTGAACTTAAACGTTGTATATATAAAAAATTAATAATAAGAAAAAAATGTCTTAATCATAGAATCATTCAGGTTCTTATCTTAAAAATCTTGCTCAGCCTAATACATTTTATAGTGTACAGTATTTAAGACTATGACTAGATTGGTCAGGTCTCCCATTTACAAATATTACCACGAGCGTATGTCTGTCATAACCTCAATATCACTTAAGTCCAGAGCACATAACTAGAAAAAGACAGTAAGCAAGAAAAGAATTTATGCTCTCTTTCAAAACTGTCTATTCCAGCCTTTAACTGAGCAAACTTCTCCTGTGGTAGAAAGCATAATCTTTATCGTAGAAGTCACTTTCCCATGAGTGTATGAAGGAGTGCTAATGATGCCTCATACATACAGGAGATCACTGTAAAAGATGAGTTTACAGAGGTAAGTTAAAGGCTTTAGGAAAATGACATGTAACTGCTCAAACATTTCAGGTGACGATCATGAGAACAGTTAATGAACTTGAAAGAAAGATGTTAACTCTCCTGAGACAAACTTCTAGTGTCTGGGAGGTAATGATAGATATTTGCAGAGGGAATTGTGATAAAACGTAGCAAAAGGAGAGTCAAATAAACTAATTATTAGAAGTGTTATTATATATTTCTGTTTATAAATACAAACATCTATTACTTTAAAAAAATAAAAAAATAATCCAAGCATGTAGCTTTTAGATTTTCTAGCCTGAAAAAAAAAAATACATGTCTCATCCTTTTCCATCAAAGAAAACAAACATTGGAGGAGGTGAATTATTTCAGTTAATAAAACACAGATTTCAAACTAATGTGATTTCAGGAACAATGCTGAATTCTCAGGTAATCCAGACTCATTGTGAAGTGTTTTTTGACTGTCCAACAATTTAGCAAATTTTGACAGGAATTCAAAATAGCTGTTTATCAGAATCCTGGTAAGCATTAAATTCTCATTTTTAAACATAGAAATGTACTTCAGATGCATAATCTATATAATGTCAATTGCCCATTCAAGTGCACTATTAAAAGTATGAGACCAGATAAACCATAGCATGCAATACCCAATATTTTAGTCAGTTTACAGCATCAACTGTGTTATGCAGGAAATAGAACAAATAAAGTAGACATCATTGGCTGAAAGATTAAAATCTACTGATCCTGATATTGTTTGGATTTTCAGAGAATAATAAAATTGGGAAGTGTTAAAACTACCAATAGTAACAGCCAGCACCCTGATCCACAATTATTTGTTTTATATTTGTTATGGAGTTTTTCATCTCAATTATCCATTGTCTACAAGTTTTGAATGATATTCCTGAGAAAGATAAAATTATTGCATTTGTCTAACAAGGGTTGGGGTTTTTATTTTGTGTTGTTGTTTGGCTTTTTTTCATTTTTTATAAATGGTTAGTCACAAATATAGTAAGATGACAAAAGTAAATGCAGTGTTCCAAAATGAAATCAAATGATACCCATATTATTTGGCAATATCACTTCCAAAACTCTTCCAGAAAGTGTTTTCATCTGCAATAATTTTTGCTTCATAATAATGCAGCTGAGAGGTGTATATATGCTAGTTAGAAGAGAACAATATTTCATGAACAGGGAAGACTTCAATTCTGAAATCACCTGAGAGCACTTCAAGACATTCTCATATCCTTTTGATTATTTGTAGTTAATTCAGATCTAAAATAACTCCGTTCATTTGTAGTTTATATTTATGGAGTTAAACTGAATAAAGAGGCACTTCAAAAACCATTTTATTTTTCTTCAGTAACAAGCTTTCTGAACCTTGTAACTATGCATCTGATGAAACTCTAATGTTGAAAATAGGAGCATAAGATCTGACAAATATAAAGCAAATTGTTCTGCAGCTTTCCTGCATGCCCTCCCAAATTCAACCCCCCCAAAATATAGAAATCTTCACTGGAGTAAGTCCACTAAAAAACATTCACATAATTTATTGATTTAATCTATACAGTTACAAGTTTTAGCTTTAGCAAGTTATAGTCATCTTGGAAATGAGAGCTAATATCCAGTCCTGATGATGTTATCATAATCTAAGATGCACATAGACTGAATGTTTGAAATAATTTCTTTTTAACATGCAAAGAAGAACCAGGTTTCCAAAGAGAACAAAAGAAAAATCCCACACTAATTAAGAGTGCATGATAAGTAATCTTGATTTTAACAATGATAGCACAAATATGAAAGAGGAATGCATTCTCTGGAACTTAAAGAATTATTTTGGCAGCAATGAAGATATTAATAATTTAATTAAAGAACACAGAAAAAAAAAATGTTATCAAACAGCTAATAGATGGCAGCACTACAAAGTCTTTTTTTTCCATTTGTAGCAGAAATGTCATGCTTCAAATGCATACCATCATCATTCCTGTGAAACAAAATGCAGCTTTTCACAGGGTAGCTTCTACTGCCTTACACTCTGTAGATGCCTACATTTCTGTCTCTCCTAGGACATCTTCTCTGAAGTTGTAGTTCAGCCATGAAAGAAAAAGTCTGTTAGAAGAATGATAGCAAAGCAACTATCCACCATCACCTCCTGCATCTGTGCCTTGAAGAGTTTAGTTGGTAAACTGCAAAAGCAAAGCCAACACCTGAGGATGTGCTTGAGTGGTTTCTTGACAATGTAACACTGAGATAAGGAGCAAGGAAGATGCACGCAGATGCCAAAGAGATTGTCTGCCAAAGGAGAGTTCTTTAAATCCATGTAAGGAAAGTAAAATAGTTCAGTTAGTCCAAGCACCATGGCAATCAACAATCCTATCCATGGATTGCTTTCCATACAAAGAAGCTCAAAGGAGCTTGAGAGATGCACTACCTTTTTTTCCCATGTTATGTAGAATCCAGAGGTATTGATTTCCTGCTTTTCTGGTCAAATCCCACTTTCTTTTCCTATTAAGCAGAGCTGGAGTGTCTGTCTAACATTGAATGTCTTTCTATTAAACTATTAAAGTTATATCTTGTCCAGAAAATACATCTTTCCCTATTTCTATATTTCTTGCTTTTACAGGGTGCCAGGTTACCTAATGTAATCATAACTTGCTCCAAAATGAGAAAGCATCCTCAAAATGTTGCATATTCTATTCATACACATATTCTATTACATATCAATAATATTTCTTATAGTTGCACTCTCAGTGTGCAAGACATTTTTGCACTTGTAAGATGGTCCCTGTCATAAAGGCATTTACATTCCAGGAAGTAATTTACATTCTAAGAAGAATTCAGAGTAGGAGAAATGAAGGGAAAAATTAAAAAGAAAAATTGAAAATAAATTTAAAAAAAAAAAGAAAAAAAAAAAAGAAAAAGAATGGGATTCAAAAGAAATATAAGCTTACTAGACTGAATGTCTACAAGTTTACAGAATCCAAGAAATACATTAGGAGCTGTGTGAAGGCACAGGGCGATTCTGTGATAAACTGACAAACAGGTAGTCAAGTGTGGAACTCTTAGATCTGAAGATGGGCACTCTATATGTGGCTGAGTAAAAATAAACTTCACTATGAAACAAAAGTAAATAAACTGACAGGATCTAAAAGTTTTTATATATGTTTTTTATAAATAAGTGTTATGAAAAAATATCTAATTAAATAGATATAGGGAAAAAGGTATGATGAATGGAAGCACATTTTTGCTTTCCACAGACTTTACATACTTGAACTGGAATGGAATAGGAAACAGTGTCATTATTATTAATTATTAATATTGCTTATCTGATTTGCTAACACTTTTGTATATTAATATTATTTTCCTTATAAGCTTGATAAGGAAAACCACATAATTTAAAAGACAGCATGCTGTTTGCTAATCATTTAGCAAAATTTAAACTTATATTATGCATTTGAAAATAAACCAACAATCAGAAACTCTCTTTTGAATAATGATATGAAAATTTTAGTCATTTGTGAAGGCTTGAAACATGCTTGGTTTAGTGCTTGGATCTAAGCACCAAGGCTTGAAAATTAAATTTTACATCCTCATACTATCTAATACATTATTTGACCGATAAACCATATATGTACAGATCTGGCATATACTGTCATTTTGTCATCCTTTCTTTTAATATGCATTTAAAAAGGCATTTTCCCACAGAAGACTGGATTTCCTATCCATGTTGACATAGAACAGCAGCACCATCAGAATAGCTTATGCATTAAATATTTTATAACCTTGTTATCTTATCTTGCCAGTACTGAATTCTAGACAAAAATAAGAAGTCATTATCAGCTTATGTTATATATAAGATTTTAGATGGTTCATGGATACCATTTCAAGACCACCTGCTGAAGCCTTGTGAGGTAGCATCTGCTTCCTCATATTTTTACAGTACCTTTCTGGAGGGTGCGCAGTTTAAAGGCATATAGTAATGAATCCATTTATTAAAAAAGCTATCTCATTTTGCTGTTATAGTCTATTAAGCTCTGTATTTCCATCTTCAGAAATAAAGCATCTGATTTGCAGAGGGCTAGCATTAGCTGCCTCTCAGTCACTGAAAGAAAAGTAAAAAACCACTTGTGTCTTACATTGATATGCCTGAATCAATCATACTCAGCTGCTTGTTTTATTTGATTGATCTAAAGGCAGACATCCAGCAGTCACATCTATGTGACTATGATGAAGAACCAGCCAATCAAGGTAAAATTTGTGATTTTCACACAAGATCATGGGTTAGACTTCTCACAATGTCCTACAAAACCCCATCAATATAAATGCTTAATTGACATAAATGACAAGGTCTTGATAGCAGCAGCAAAGAAGGGAGGATATAGGGGTGACCTCTGTAGAAGCATGTTGAAACTGCCTCCATTTCTGGACACAGCCTGTCACAGTAACCTCAATAACAGACCCACCACAGGACACAGATGAGTGCATCTGCCAGTCTGGTGGCAACTTTGTGAAAACACATTTCAGAAAGATGTGAAAACATCAAGAAGAAGGGAAAACAGGGGGACAGGGGAAGAAAAAAGTGAACAAGGGAACATTGTCATAGTAGGTGCTCCACAGGAGAGCTAGTAACATCCCAGTAGGGACTGAGGGCCATTGACAAGCTTATGATGGCACAGGGACATCATGAAGGGATTGCAGCCCATAGAGGACCTATGCTGGAGCAGAGGAGACAAGTGAAAAGGTAAAAAAAGCAGAAACTCTTACACATTGATCCTGTTCCTGTGCCACCCTCACCAAAGTGGCTGCATGTAACCCACAGCAAAACCAAGGTGAGTGGACAGCAGGAGGTAGGTAAGTGTCTGGAGTGAAGTTGAGTCTAGGAAAGGTATTTTCCTAAGAGTTTAGATATTCACCTTATTTATTTCTTTATATTCCAATCAGTAATTAAATGTCTAGTTTATGTTAGTTGGTTATAAATAAAGTTTAAACCCTCAAGTAAAGTCTGTTTTTCTTGTGAGCTTAAGTGGTGAGTGATATCTATGTCTTTATTTCAACCGATGAGTTTTCTCATTCCTATGCCTTCTATTTTTTCCTTTATCCCATCAAGGCTTCCCCATCATTAGTTGTGTGGGTACTTGGTTACTAGCTAGAGCCAATCCAGCACAAATGTTCAAGAAAACCACATATGTTCACTACAGTCTCTTATTTTTACCTTAGTTATAAATACTTATTTTAGGTTAGAACTCATTTTCTTTTGAAAGTGGAAGATAATTAAATAGTTTCTGAAATAACGTACCTTAGCCTCTACAGAAATCAAACCTTTTATACATCTAGTGAACAAGGTAGTGAGCATTATTAAAAAAAAAAAAAAAAAAAAAAAAAAAGATGATATGGTTACTGAATTTTCAGTAATCCTACTGACCCCTAAAAAAACTTTCAACTGCAAATTCTTGTCCTGGTTTGAGTGAGAACAGAACAGTTCTGTTCGGTGATTTTATTTTTCAGCTCAGTTCTTCTAATTAACTGCACTTTCTGAAGGTAGCAGCCTGTTTTCACAAACAGTGTCTGCTGCTAGCAGTGATAACACCTCATGTTTAGAGTTACTACCAAGGCTTGGTATGCAGACCAAGGCCAC
>WTSP01027772.1:0-23552 GCA_025331215.1 Actenoides lindsayi | reverse complement strand
TTTTTTTTCTTGTTTTTTTTTTTTTTTTTTTTTAATTTTAAACAAGCTGTTTGATTTAATTTTTTGTCGCAAGATTAAAAAAAAAAAAAAAAAAAAAAAGACCTTACAGAACAATCCCCAAAGCCAGCAGTGAATATTACTGTCACAGCTTTTCTACACATATAGCTAAAACAGATAAAATATTTGAAATTTAGCATGCTAATAGTGTTCATTTTGAGAAAGACTGAGACTGAAAAAGGAATTGATTAAATAATAATGACACAAGGGATCAGAACTTGTTGTAAACTCATTAAATACTGACTGAGATTCCCTTTAGCACCTACTAAGGAAACCAGCTGCTTCTGCTCCTCAAATTAGACATTTTCTCTGCTCAGTCTGTCAGGTAGAGCAGCTGCTAAAGGACAGTACTTTCCCTAGGAGAAATTTGATTAAGGAAAGACATATGACTCTCTATAACCAAAACATTCACTGAAGTGTGATCAACAAAGTCTGCAGAAAATGAACATGAAATTCTGAGCATTGTTATATAACTTTATACTGTACTTTACTCTCTTAATGGCAACATTTAAAGAAAAATATAAACTCTTTCCCTTGTCCAGAATCAGCTTTTCACTGTAAAATAAACATACATCTGTTTACAGCATGGATTTATGTTCATTCGACTTTTTGGAGATACAAATCAACCTTAACATTATATGAATTTCTGTGGAAAGCTTAGCTTACAATATTTGATCAGTGTTGTTGAAATGACAATGTCATTCAGTGTACTTTATTAGGAATATTAATCTCCCTACAAATAGTGGTTACTCGATATTAAGTCTGCTCTACAAAGAGTTTAAATAAGCATATTTATAATCACAAAAAAAAAAAATTATTCTAAATATATTCCATAGCCTGAATGGCATACTTACACAATACAAGTCAACTATGTTTAATTAGATTTGCTTTGAGGCATATGACACATTTGCAGTTTAGTTTTTATTCAGAGACTTCATGAAACACATCTGTTGACTTCAACATTTTCCTTAAAAACACTCCAAATATTCTCTGAACTTGACTTTTCAGAACTATACAATCTATTCTAAGTTAACTCATAAAAGTGATCCATCAAGCAAGTGCCAGGAAGTCATCCGAGTTTAGTGTTTTTAAATTATGATCCTTCTGAATTAGGGTTTCACAGAATCATGTAATGGCAAGGGTTAGAAGGGACTTCTAGAAATCATCTAGTCCAACCTCCTGCCAAAGCAAGTTCACATAGATGAAGTTGCACAGGAATGTTTCCAGGCAGATTTGAATATCTTCAGAGAAGGACACTCCACAACCTCTCTGGGCAGCCTCTTTCTGTGCTCCATTCACCTCAAGGTAAAGAATTTTTTCTCCATGGATCACAGAATCACAGAATTATTAAGTTTGGAAATGACCTTCAAGATCATCAAGGCCAACTGTCTACTAAATATTATCAGGACCACTAAACCATGTCCTAAAGACATGTCTCTAGACATTTTTTTAATACCTCCAGTGATGGTGATTCCACCACCTCCCTGGGCAATCTGTTCCAATGCCTAACCACTCTTTCAGTAAAAATTTTTTTCCTAATATCCAACCTAAACTTCCCCTGGCACAACTTCAGCCCACTTCCTCTTGTCTTATCACTAGTTACCAGGGAGAAGAGACCAACAGCCACCCCACTACAACCTCCCTTCAGGTAGTTGTAGAAAACAATGAGGTCTCTTCTCACCCTCCTTCATATGGATGAATGAAACTTCCTGTGTTACTGTTTGTGCCTGTTGCCCCTTGTCACTGGACACCAAGTGTAAGAGACTGGACTCATCTTCTTTGCCATTCGCCCTTTAGATATTTAGAAGCATTGATGAAATCCCCTCTCAGACTTCTCTTCTCCAAGCTAAACAGCCCCAGGTCTCTCAGCCTTTCCTTATAAGAGAGATGTTCCAGTCCCCTCATTATCTTTGTAGCCCTCCACTGGACTCTCTCCAGTAGTTTCCTGTTTCTCTTCAACTGGAGAGCCCAGAACTAGATGCAGTACTCCAGATGTGGCCTTACTAGAGTAGAGTAGAGGGGGAGGAGAACGTCCCTCGGCCTTCTGGTCCCACTCTTCTTAATGTATTCTAGAATACCATCAACTATTTTGATCACAAGAGCACACTGCTGGTTTATGGTTAACTTGTCCACCAGGACTCCCAAGGTTTTTTCTCACAGATCTGCTTTCCATCAGGTCAATCTCTAACCTGTACTGGTGAATGAGGTTATTCCACCCCAGGTTCAGGACTCTACATTTGCCCTTGTTGAACTTCATTAGGTTCTCCTTTACACAACTCTCCAGCCTGTCCAAGTCTTGGTGAACGTCAGCACAGCCTTCTGTTGTTCAACAGAGAAAATGAGAAAGTAGGTGAGAAGGATGTTAACTTACCAATACAAAATATGAAGAAAAGCTCCATATCAGAAACTATACCATCTACTAAAGTATTAGCTAACGTGCTCATGTTCGCATGAGGACCCAGTACTTATCCTTGAGGAACACCACTAGCTGTAGTTTGATAGTGTTTAGGAGACCATGTCATAGCAGCCACATGTATTTACTCCACACTCACTGAAGGTGGTGGATGGGAAAGTCCACAAAATTTGCAGGTTGTTCTCCTTTTTCCACAGTGTACATAGAAAAGTTGAAGAAGTAGATTATAAACATTACTGTAAGGCATCTACTATCAGTCTTTGTTTTAAAAAATTTCATTTACCCATAGTTGATAACTGGCCTGTGACTATCATACTTCTGCATTAGCTTTCAACTATAAGCTGACTCTTACTAAAATAATCATGGAAATGAGAACTTTGATTTATGTCATCCTAAATATCTCTTGTTATCTTGTCAGCAAGGTGTTCTGGGTTTTTGTGTGGGTGGTGGATTGGATATGATAATGAATATTTGAGTATGTGCTAAGAATGCCAACCTGATGATTCAAATTGTGGGATAAACAAAGATGAACAAAAAATGGTACCAGTCACAAGAAAATTGTGGTAAACAAAGAAAAACACTGGTGGATCATGAATAATAATTTCATTTTTGCCACATCTCATTGGTTTTATGATTATTCTCCATACTTAAGAGCATAGCAATGAGCTGTTGTTGGGTAGAACAACAACCAGTATAGCTTGTTTCTTGTCTCTTGAAGTGGCCAATTATAAATACTTAGGAAGGAACCCAAAAATAGGTCTTTTTTTGTTATTCCAGCTTTCAGGGATGTGCAGCCAAGTAACTGCCTGAGACTTATAAACTATGCATTTCACAGCTTTCAATGGATTTCTTGAGTCATTAAAATAATTTTTTTCCTCTTCAAGTCCTTCCTAAAACAATAGGCAAAGTTTGGTTATACATGAATTTGTATTTTTACTAATACTCTGGGTTTTTTTTTTCAGATTCAAATATGACTGTTTCTATACTAAACATTGCAGGAGAACATCAGAAAGTAGTGTATCAATGTGTAAATCAAATACTGGGTTTTGGGGTTCAGAACATTTTCATGTCAATATAAAATGCTGTGAAAGTAAAGTGAATATTCTGTCTTTACCGAGGCAGAAAGGTAGAAACGCACTCAGAAAATACACAGTTTTTAGATGCTCAGTTCCAGTTAAGAAATTCATAGGCCTGAACTAAAGACAGGGCATTTCCTGAAGAAAAGACAAGACATAAATGTCTCATTTTCTTCTAAACTGTCTACAAGCTCTACACACTACATTTTAAACACTTCATTCCAAATAACTAAGCATATAAGTTTCTGTACTGCATAAGAAATTAATTCTAAATATAAATCTAAAAATGGGATGCTCAACAGACAAAATGAGAAAGTAGGTGAGAAGGATGTTAAGTTACAAATATAAAATACAAATAAAAGCTCTGTATCTGAAACTATACCATCTACTATACTTAAGTATTTGCTAATGTGCTCATGTTCACATGAAGGCTCATACATAAAAGCTTCGACAGATTATTTTTCAACAAGACCAGCTTGATTTTCCAATATTCTGTCTTTAATCGTAGCCAGTAATAGAAACTTAGGAAAAGAGGGTAAAAATGGAGGAAGCCTCAGTAAATTGCATTTCAGCATGCTATTCAGTACTGATTACTGATTACAGTAGTGGTTACTGATTGACTTGTCACTAGATTCGTCTCATTCTTTTTATGATTCCAGAAATATACTATGGCAAACTATCCCACAATTGTTAAATAATACTTTTTCTTGGTTGTTTTAACTCTGTCAGTTATGAATTGTAAAATGTAGTGGCGAACAGTTCTCAGTTCTTCAGTGATTGTAAACACATAATTTGTCCCTTATTGAGATTATACATACAGATCATATCAAGCCTTTGTTGAAGAAAACCTTTTGCCCAGGTATCTATTTCAGGTATTCAGTCGGGAAATTAAAATCATAACTTTAGTTTCCACCTTAACTATTGTCATCTGTTTTATTTCAAGGGACAACGCCCTGACAACTAGACTGCAGAGTAAACTTGGTGCGTACATAGTCCATACACCAACCAAACTGCTAAGTTTCTCCCCTATAATTAAATTCACAAGTACTGTCTCAGTTCAAAATCAAATACATAATATCTGCTGCATCTTAGACTTGACTGACTTTCTTATCAGAATTAACAGGGAGCTGTTGACAGTGGTTTAAGTATTTATTTGATCAATGTCAAAGGTATAGACTTCAGCTAAAGAAAATGTGACTGAAGACATGAAAGAAAGCTGTCCACTTGTCTGGCTTTGGTCCACAGTCCTGCATTGAAATCTTCCAAAGAGTAGATTATACTGAGCTCATTGGAGTGTGTTCAGTTTTGGAAAATTGTCTATAAACAGAGCAATGGAGTTAAGGGAAGAGCCTGCAGTAGAAAGGATAAAGACACATTTAAAAATGGAAACTGGAAACAAATTCAAAGCTAACTCTCAGAAATGGTGAAAAGGCGGCAGCTTTCACAGGTATCCATGACCACACATTATTTTAACATATAGAGTCTACACCACTAAAAGTTACTGTCTGGAAAGCAAGATTACAGGAAAGGTTGGAAGGTCAAATTGGGTACTTTATTTTCAGACTTGTATTTAATCCATTTCACCCATAGATTTGGGTATTTTACTTTTTAAAGTGTAATCTTTTTTTTCCATGTATTGATTTTAGAAACCAGAAACTTCTTGCTACATGCTTAAAGGTTGTGAGGAACATCATGACACCCAGAATCCAATCCCAGTTAGTCACTATCTCAGCTGGATGTTACTAACAGCAAAGGTTCGAGGCATGGCTCAACTTAAGTTAGATTTGCACTTGAAAAAAGATTTTAGAGCAGATTTGTTTAGCATTATATAGGATTACTTACATAGTGTAATCCTCTTCCAAAATTTCACATTGACTCAGGGCATGCTTGAGGGACAGGTCCCATCCATGATTTAAGTGGGCTTCATCTGTTCCTTGAAGAAGTTGAAACTGAACATAATTATACCAATTTGGACTCAAAACATCCTAGGACAAGAGATTAACCAAGCTAAATCACATTAAAATCCTAGAATGAAATGTAAACATATCATTCAGAAGGGTTAGATTTGTTTTCTGCAAGTAAGTAAAATCAGCTGTCTGTGCACCATAGAAATGTCAAAGACATGCTAGATTTTAATCAAATATAGAAGAAAAAGTGGCCAGTGCTGCTAACTCCAAAATTTTTCTAAGGAGATTATTTATGTTTTCATATTACACCTTTATATCATAACAAGTTAGTATTTTTAACCTCAAAAGTGAAGTCTGTTGTCTGTGCAGGATTGCAAATGTACTAACAAGTAATGTCAAAATGTCGACAGAACTGTTTTAAAGATTATTATCCAGGATGATCTGACAGAGTGTGTTAGCAACATTACAAAAGAAATACAAAATTTGCTATTAGTGAGAGTAGAACAAAAACATGTTCAAATTTTTAGAAGTGTGGTCTTAAAATATGTAAACCGCTATGTTTCTTTCCTGTTGTTTTGTCATTGGGATTTGTACTATTGACTTAATGTTTGCATGAAAGCAACATTCTAGCTAGTGGTTATATGTTCTGCTCTCTCTCTCAAAGAAAAATATCTGTATCTACTGAAACAAAAAAGGGCACTCTATGGAAAAGAACATGTAAAATCTGTTCTTAGAGATAATTTTGCTACCCCTGCTAAATTACATCACATTGTTAGATATCATATCAAAAGTATACTATATTTATGATAAAAAATAGCCTAAATTTTATCATAATAGGACAACAGAGTGGGGGTTAGGAATGGGACTTCGGGAGATAAAAATTAAACCCAATGTTTAAAATTATTTTAATTAATATTTGTTTATAACAAGTGATATACNNNNTTACTGTTATAAATGATAGAAATAAAATGCAAAAATACTTTAAATAAAATGTATTAAAATTTAAAAATTCATATATTATAGAACAATTTATTAATGGAGTCAGAAATAGCAGAAAAGCACAGAAATAAATGTCAAAATCTTCAATAATTTTTTCCTTTTTTTTTTTTTTTTTTTTTAAATAATTCAACCTACACTTCCAGAAGAACTGTCACTCACAGATTTTTCCCGTTAACAGACTGTCACATTGAACACTCTCTGCAACTCAATGAAATTGGCACTGCTCCATAACTGACAGGTTGTTTTTTTTAAACCTCTTTCAATTATATAATATCATTAGAGTCAGTAATATAAAAACAGCAGCTTTTATTATATAGAGAACTTTTATCATGTCCTAAATTAAGTAATAAGTAACAAGCTCTTGCATTTTAAAATCCTCAAAAGGCAAATAACTGGATTAACTGTTCTCGTAGTGAGATTATTGTGGATCAGGTTATAAAAGCGATGAATGGGCTCTAGTTTTTCATGGATATTCTATCTCAAATGCAGAAAGAGTATGTAGCAAAATTTGATTACTCCATATTTGGGACATATTCTGTAGTGAAACGAAAAATTCTTGGTGTCTACACTCATTTTTCAACATCTTATTTAATCAAAAATTACATGTAACTAGTTCTACTTATGTGAAGCTGAGATTAAGAAAGAAAGTGCTTTATGATATTTCATGTTCACAGAAAAAAGCCCAATTAAAAGAATAAACATTCACATACATATTAGAAGTAATTTTTTTCTAGTTAATTCACATACATGACCTATAACACTCAACAAGTGCCCACTCTGCTTCTGTTTTAAGTGCTCATTTCCCTGATGTTACTCTTCTGAGAAAAGTTGTAATGCATTGGTTATTTCTTCTTAAACTGTAGAGATGTGATGCTGAGTATTTAATGCAGACCCACACAGAGAATTATTCTGAAGTTGGAGAATGAGGGCTGCAGTTGTAAGGTGGTTTACTGCAGGCTGAGAATAATAGCACTCAAAGGGAAGCTGCCGGGCTTCTTATCCCAGGGATCTCACTAACAAGAACAAAAAGGTAACAAAGTGTTAATAACATTTGCCTAACCCAGAGATATATAGAAAGCGTCACTGATAAAAAGAGTGAGAACAGGAAGAACTGAAGTCTATGGGAACGGAAATGGAAATGAACTATATTAGTATAAAGTGCATGATTGTTAATAATAAAAATCTTCCTGCATGGAGATTCTGAGCTGGAAAGGGCAAAGGAGGAAAAAATCTTGTCTGTATTAATTCATCCACTAGCAGTATAATAAAGACATGAAAAAGTCATTGAGTTTTGTAGGGATAATCAGGCCATGTATTTGCAATAGGTAAGGAGCCAATGTGCAAAACACAGGGGAGACTTCACCTGGAATATTGGGAAGAAATGCTATGACCTGATTTTATGTTTCTAATTGAAATATCTTCATTATAAGAAAAGTCTGCCTATGAAATTAACAGAAACAAATAAGCTTCAGAGTATATGAACAATATTCTGAATTATCATTCTGAATGGCTTGCTTTACAGTTTTATCATATGATGAAACGATATTAGATCCCTAAGACTAGTAATATAGACAATACTTAGTTGTATACAGTATGGGTCATTTTTTCTAATAGATTTACTCAGATGCAGGAAAGGAGCAATCACTAAATAAGCCTAAATTAGAGAAAAAATACTAAACCAGATTGATTTACTTATCCTAGCAAAATGAAGGTATATAGAGACATAAATTCTCTTAAATACATCACAGAGCTGAAGTGCAATGTTGACACGAAAGCAAATTAATAGAAATATACCACAAATAAATTTATGAGAAAAAACATACATTTATAATCTTCAAATTACCAGTGCTGGGGAGTAGTAAGCCAGTAGAATAAGTGGGGCAAAAATATTTTGTTAATTTTATTAGAAAGGCGAATCAATTTACAATACGGTTGCTTACATTATGAGGGGACTGGGTTCAGTGAAACATTCAAATCCTCCCAAAATAAAGAAAACTTAACCTGTAAGATTCAGAAGAGTTTTCACATCTATTTTTGTTAAGAATTGAAGAACATTCTCTTTCATGTATTCATGAAAGTGTTTTAGATAATATGCTTCTTATGATGTCCCATTTCCAGAATTTCAAAATAAATGAACTTACACAAGGCTGAATTTTCTTTTCTAGAATATATATAAACTTTCAGGATACCCTTTGTAATTCCAAAGAGGAGAAATGGAAGTACTTCCTTTCAGCTAATAAATGGTTCAGACAAGTAAAAACAGTGTTAGGAATTTGGATTACTTGATTCTCTTACTTCAGACAGTAATCAGGAGGATCTTCATGCCCAAACATAGTTATTAAACATTTCTAATTTTCCTTAACAGGTATTGGGAGTCAATCACTATTAACTGTTGACAGAAGTAGCCTCTTTCTTTCAGTCAAAGCACAGCTATACATGAAAAAAAGGGTCCTACAACTTTACGTGCCATATCAGTTTTCTTAAGACATCATAAATTACTCATTTTCTCATTTTGAAGTGTTATGAAAAATACAATTTGTACCTGATAATCCATCTGCTGTTTGAAAATTAGAAGACAGTCCTACAGTAAAGGTTGTAAACTTTAGCTACTCAAAGGAAAATTGAAGTCTTATGTTACGATTAACTATGTATTAGGTATACTATTCAAGTATTAGTATAACTGTAGTCATGATAGCTGAAGGACACAGCATAAGAAAATTTTATAGGAAAGAAGAACATAGTTTTTGATGCTGTCTGACATGCCTAACCTTTCTCTGGAAGCTACGTATAAAAATTTATACAGCTGAAAATGATGCATCTTGGAGAATTATGAAAAAAAGAAAAGAGAGAGTAGTTTTCAGGCACTAGAACATCATGCAGAATGGATATACAGCTCAGTCTTACAACAACAAAGCTGTATCAGCCTCAGCAGTCACCATTAATTTGCTGTTTTCCATGACTAAGTACTCAGAGAGTCTAACAACCCCCTGCCAAAGCAAGCTTCACTATTGATTACACATTGCCGAAGCAAAAGAGTTGTGATTGAGCTGCTTGAGAACTGTATGCAGCTCAATAGTTCAATATTATTTGACTATTAAGCTTTATATATCTTATAAACTTACACTTATTTTGTGTGTGTGTTCATGTGTTTGTTGGGGGAGCAGCTGTTCTGCTATACAGGTAATTCTAGGATAGCCACTGACCTAGGAAATAAAACAGGGTTTTGAATGACTCTCTATTTTATCTGGTCCAGTAGATGTTTAAATGTTTATACACTACTAAACTCACCAGTCTTCAGCCCCCAGGTAAACCCAAATGCATGTATAAAGTAATCTTGGAAAGGAAGATCATGTAAAAATCTCTGATCAAAAAAACTAAAATGAAATTAGATGTCCTACTTTCTGAGTACTTTGACATATATAACTGAATGGTAGAGCAACCACCAATATATTGCTGATTTTCTTGTGAAAGATAAAATATCTTAGAAGATTGAGTGGAATATATAATTTTAAACACAAGATAATTTTAACATTTCCACTTCTATTAAAAATAACAAAACAAACAAAAACCCCAAATCCAAATACTCTTTCTACTCAATATGGTTTGATTTGAAAGGATCGATTCTCTTTGGAGCTTTAATCTTTACTTGGCTTCCATTCCTTCTTAGTTTGCATTTCCTTCAGGAGAGTAAGGGATTGAATGTGTCTGATACTATATGAGTAAGAAGCACACAAGCCTTTTGTTGTTGTTAGACTTTTATGTACTCTAATGAAAGCAGCAGTCATATTGATTAACATGATTGCACATACTTCTTTGCCCCATCATTATTTCTTAAAAGTCTGTATTCTGCATTTATAAGTATACCATTTGGGCCTATCCTATTACAATTTGTCAAAGTCTTGACTTTCAAGTAATATGTACAATTTTTCAAACTATAAGGTTCAGTTTACGAAAAATGAGTACTCTTCATTAGATTGATTACGCTGTTACTAGGCTTATTCATTCCTCAGTGACATGTTGATCCTATGCTAAAGATTACTAGCCTGCACACAACCTACAGAGTGTCATAACCTACTTTTCTAATCTTTATATTGGACAAACATTTGTATTTACGAGTATTTTGGACTTAGCATCTCTCACTGGTCAATTCACCTGGCTTTTAACTCTCTAACTCTCCTGATCTCCAGTTTAAAACTTATGTGGAGCTCTCTTATGGACTGAATCTACATTAATGTGAATCCTCTTGAGCCACCTTGATTTCAATTGAATTTAACGTTTTGACTTCAGTAAGAAGGACTTTAGGAAAATACATGTGGACAAGAAGATTGCTCTTTAGTCTCCTGCTCTGTTCGTAATGACCAGAGAATCACTTCTCTGTTCTTCTGTAAAATAACCTCCAGTTTTTAATGGGAGCTGTGTTAGGAAATCCATTATAGGTGGTAAAGTACCAGCATACTATGATAAGGCAGAGGTTAGTCAAAGAACAATAGTGGACCCCACCATTTCAAAAATATATGGAACGACCTCAGGCTACTGTTCCTTACTTAATGGTTCCCATTTAAATATTCTTTTCCTTGACAATTTAATTTTCAGTTTCCTTACACACTCGTTGTCAGATGTCTAATTTTCAAAAAGGTTTGAATGTACTTTCCAATTTTTTATTTTTCTGTAATCAGTTTTACAGTAATTGCATCTGCTACACCTTTCTAAAATATTTTCCTCTGCAATTTATATAGATATTATTTAATTTCAGTCCATGTTCTCATTTCACCTTTCATTAATATCTCTCTCCTTGAAGACTGTTTGTCTAAAGCCTGATAAATTGATGACAATTTCTTTCTTTATTTCAGAAGACAATGAAGCAACACTTAACTTGGTAGTATCTGGAATGGGTGAAAGGTTGTTTGTCTCTTTAGTGACTATTGAAATTCACAGTCAAACTCCTTATGGTTGCTCAGGAAATAAAGGTGAAATTCAGAAATAGATAATGGCAAGATATGGTCATTACTTTCAAATTAAATTACAGTAAAGTTAGGAAGATAAACAAGAATAATGAAATTGTATTCTAAAGCACCTGAATTGTGATTCAGCCAGCAGATGGCAAGTGATGTTCAATGAAGAAAGGCAATAAAGCTGAAAGTCTTACTTGTACTAGGCAAATATTCTATGAATTGAAGATCTACCTTTTTCCTCATGTGTTCAACTATACTGTGCTTTGGTTATTGTGAGAAGGAAAAAGTATTTAATGCAACCTAGCAATCTCAAGGATATGATATTGAAGATGTAAAATTATTCCTTTGTAGCAAACCTAAAGGGACTTTTTTTTTATTTTTGCTGGATGTTGCAATCTGGAATAGATTATTTTGCTTACATTTTGGTGTATTAATCTCTATTATTTCCCTGAGTATGCTGAAGGAGGTGTAATGTGAAAAGGGAAAACCACCAATAGTTACTGAAAACAAATACAAAATATTGCCTAAAAAACACTACTGCTTCTACAAGGAATTATTGAAGACAGAAAACATAGCAGGAGCATGAAGTAAATGCTGGAATAAAAATTACAAGTGTGGTCAAAAATAATGTGGAAAATACAGAAGGAAAAAAAGTTCATAATTAGATGAACTTTTTTGATCCAATGAATTTAATGTTAGCATTAGAAACTTCTGACCCTAACTATGTAAGTGACTCAAGAAGTACAAAACGTGTGGTAACAATGTAGTTCTAACTCTTGGTATGTTTGTTCTGTCATCTAAAATCACTTTTCAGGAAGGGAAAGCCTCTAAAAACGCAAAAGTCAAAATTTCTTCCATAAGTACTGGTAGCTTCTACTCTGTATGAGGTCAAGCACGTGTTGACTTACACATGCATGACCCAAAGAAATTAATAGACAAGTTTTCTTCTATTGGGTCTGACAGAGATGGAGTTAATTTTCCCCACAGTGCTGTGCTATGTATTGGGAGCTAGAAAGGTGAACATACCCATCCTGTGGCTACTGCTGAGCAGGGCTCGCACAGCACCAAGGCTGTTTTTCCAACATTTCTCCCCCAGTGTGATGGGGTGGACAAGATCTTGGGAGAGGACACAACCCAAATTGACTAAAGGAATACTCCGTACCATATGATGTCAGCTAAACAATAACAGCCAGAAAAAGGAGGTGGGGGGGGAGCCATCCACTTGTCCTTCAGAGCAACGACTACACACTTCGAGCCCTGCTTCCTGGAAAAGGGGCCAGACATCACCTACCTATGGTTAAGTAGAGAAAAAAAATCTTTGTTTTCTTATGCTTCCTCACACAGCATTGCTTTGCTTTTCATTAAACTGTGTTTGTCTTAACCTATGAGTTTCATCTTATTTTCTCTCCCTGCTCCATCTGAAAGGACGAGGCAGGGGCAGTGATAGAGTAGCTTGGTGGGCACCCGGCATCCAATCAAGGTCAAACCACCAGACTTTCACAAAAAACATTCTGAACAATGTCAACCAAACATCCAAAGGAGGCATTTAGACAGAAGCGTGTAGTATTTTATTAGTTCAGGTGAACATGAAAGTTTCCATCTGTCTTTCTCGCACATTTGTCAACAATAGTAATAGTTAGTGGTATAATTTTCTCTTCGCATTCTCTGTAGTATACTTGATAGTCCTCAATCTTTCATAAAATACGCAGTTAATCTTGGCTTTCTAGATATGCATACTAGTAGAATGCATGTTCAAAATGCATAAATAATTCACATTAAAATTATAGGACAATTAGCTGAATGGAAATAAGGCAGTAAAATACTGATAAATTAGATTCTTTTTCATCTTTAAAATTATTGGTAATTTTTTATTTTGTTAAAAATAAAATATAAATTGTGATGTGGATATAACAGTAAAATGCATAGAATAGAGTCAGAAGAGTTTATTTTTGGAGAAAGTTGATGTTAATTGACTTAACAATCCTGCCAAAGCAAATAAAGCAGCAGTGGGTATTTTGAGGATAATACAGATCATTGATGTCCCATCAAACTTAATATAATCACATCGTGAGTGATATTTTGCCTGAGTGGATCCTGAATGAACTTCCCACATAGTAAAGAGATTTCAGAAAGGCTCTGTTAAAAAGATTTCAATGTTAAGTGAGTCACGCGAGTGTTAAATGCATACTTTTTGACTTTTAGCATTGGGTATGACATGAAAACTTGAAAACTCTCACTTAAAAAAATATAATTTTAAAAAAGGAATTGAGGAAGATGTTGCTTTTATATAACCAAAAATTAATAAAGGAATAAATAAGCAGGTTATATTTACTGGATATTTGTGCTTCTAGATAACTAATAAAGCAAAAGCAAGATTTTGTCATTTATATTTTTGAAGCATGGTTTATGTATCAGTCATATAAATTGAATTGTCTTTAACTGAAGACACACAGCTTGAATTCTACAGTCAAAATTTTAAAAACATATTCAAATTGTACAAACATATCAAAGTAGAGTTATTAACACTCATGGATCAAACCATTCTACCAGCAGCTGTAGAAGTTGTCAGAATCTTTCTCAGATACTTACAGAACTTGTCAGCAGTTAGAATTGTTTCAGTTTATTTACTCCTACTCTTTTAAAGTAATTTAAATGAAATCTTAAATAATTGTTCAAATAATGTAAATGAAATCTTTGTAATTAATTCAAACACTAAAGTGTAAACACTTCATTAAAATTTTGCAAAAAAGAAAGACTAGTTTCTAGATGTAAGCATTTTATTTTATTCTTTAAAATCTTGTTTTAAAATTCAAATTTATGACCTTTAACAAGAAAAGTAAATATTAATATAAAGCTTGGCTTTTTGAGATGTTATTTTGTCTTTATCATTAGTCATGTTATTGGACAGATTCTTATCTCCTGTAAATCAGAAGAATTTCAAAATAGCTGATTTACATAAAAAAAAATTGAGAGGAGTATTAGCTGGTAGTTATCTACTTTCTCTTTTTTATGTCTCCAAAGTATATTTTAGTGCTGTAAAATGGCTTTTCACTGAGACTTGACCTGCTTCTAAAGTAAAAAAACAGTAGTGTTAATTAAATTTTAGAATTTCAGATCTTTTTTCATGGAAATGGATACTTCAGTCTTCAGAAAAATCAAAGAACTTGGCAAATTCTTCTTATGTGGGTATATTCCATGTATAAAGTGTAAAGCTCGGTTCATTCAGTAACAAAAGCTAATTTACCTCAATAAAACTAGAACTTTGTAGCTTGTTTTTATTTCAATTCGAACAGAATGAAAGTATTACTATAAGGCTAATCTGTACTCAGCCCTTTATCATGCTCAAGTTAATACTCACATTAGAAATTTGGGTGGGGTTTTTTGTTGTTGTTAATTTGACATTTTCTAAGAGATTTTTGCTCTTATTTTTTATATTTTATAAAAGAATCCAAACCTGAAATATATATTTTTTACAACATTGAATATCTACATAAATTGTAGATAAATGCTCCTTTTTTTCTAATCCTTAAACTGTGACTTTATTGAACAGCACATTTATAAGGGAAAAAAAATAAAATCTGGGACTCAATACAAGTAGAAAACATAGTTGTTCGTGAAGAAACAGTGTAAGTAGATAAAGCTGATATACACAGTTCAATTGTAAGACGTGTCTATAGAAGTTGTATTGAAAATCCTTTTATCTGGATATCTTCCCAAGCACTTTCTTGGTCTCTCTTATTAAGTCCATCTGTTTGATAGCTACTTTTTATAGTTGCACTTAAGAGTATTTTTTTTTTTTTTCCTAAATAAGCTTACAAGCATTTTTGTCTGTGAAAATTCTAATTACCTTTACTGAAGCACAGAAGTTTTACAGACACATGGCATTGAGCCAGGATTTTTTTGAGAAGAGATGCAGAGTTCAGTTATGCCTACCATTAATAAAAATTGTATTGTATTTATATTCAAAGATTCTGCCCTTTCACTGTCAAAGCGATTTAGCTACATATCTATTTCATGGTGCCAGGAATCCTGAACCACTCTTTAACCTGCAGTAATAAATAGAATTTCAGAAAAGCTGACCCCAAATTGTTTACTGTATGAGCAGAGGTTTCTTAACCTTTTTAAAGATATAACTTTAAGTTACAGATTGAAGTAGTACTATTACATATATTTTGGTGCCAATATGTATAGCTTTTCTTTAATATTTTCTCCTTTGTTTATGAAAGTGCAGGATTTTTACTGAAAAATACTTAGCTTTTTAAAATGTAATCAAAACCCAAAAAAAGTCTGTAACTGTATTCGTAATGCTTTCTGTAACCACTGATTTACTCATAGAAAAACTATGTAAATTGCAGGAAAAAACAAAAACCAAAACACAACCAAAATCCTCAAAAAACCCCAAAAATCAAAACCAACCAACCAAAAAACCACAAAAACCTCACCCAACCCCACCCAACCAAAAAACCCCAACCAAACAAAAATAAAGCAACTATGTACAAATGAGAAACAAACTGAAATATGAAAATGGGGGCTTCAGTATAGAAAAATGATTTAAAGGGTTGTTTTATAATAATTTTCAACATTCAGAAATTCAGAAATTGTTGTTAAGTTGGGAAATTCCCTGTTCAAAACACTGTCCAGTTTCCATCAACTGGAAAAATTGAATAAGATCACAATTTTGTGATTTGAATTTGAAGGGCTGGATTTTCATGGAGGTGCAAATACTTTGAAGTTTGTATTTCTGTTGTGTATTGAGTATACCCATATGGGCCATGTTGTATAATAAGGACTGAAGCTCACATATGAGAAAAAATGTGTAGCAAATAAATGTGGATCAGCCAAGAGTGATCTGCCTTAGTTTAGTCCTGCCCTGCAACCTATTGGACTTGATGATCTTTGGAGGTCCCTTCCAACCCCTAACTCCCATGATTCTGTGATTCTGTGAAGAGTGATCAGACTTCTCTAAAAAATTGTTTCATGAAGCCTGCATAATACAATTGCAAGAATGAAATCAGTTAATATAAAATTATTAATTACTTGTGAAATAATAAACTGTTAATTATCACAAAAATTACATAAGAAAGTCAATGTAACCTCCTCAACAAATTGAAACATTAGAAAGAAGATTGAGAAAAATTAATAGATACAATGACAGGTAATTTTTTTTTCAATATTAACAATTCTGGGTTTTTTTTCTGTGTGAACAAATGGACTTAAACACATACTTAGAAAGAGGGGATTCTCTGAAATAACTTGTTTCTTATACCTGAAGTATTTATGTCCAAAAAAAACCAAACAAGCAAATCCCACTAAAACTGTGATACACTATCAAAAGATCACAACAACTGGCTTTTACTGCCTCCATTTTATAGTTTAATGAATTTTTTGCACTTGTTTAGAAGTTATTCCCATGCACTTTGAAAGTCATACCTGAGCTGTCTATAAATAAACATACACTTGCCTTTTATAATAAAATGACATTATGTTGCACAGTGTTTCAAGTTTGCCTAGCGCTAAAGTACCTTACTGCCATGCAAGGATGCCTTGATGTTCACTTCTTGTTCTTCCTCAGATTCCCAACAGACAGTTACAGGCTTTGTGTTAGAAAGAGCATTTAGTCTCTTGCCACATATTAGAGGGAAGCATGATTTCTTTGAGTTGTTCGGCTTGTTGGGATTTTGGTGTGGGGGTCTCTTTATTAATTTATAGGAATGTTGTATTTCTGCTGAAAGGGAGAGGAAAATGTAAATTTGAGGAGAAACCTTTCTCCAAACCTTTTCAGGTACTTTAAGTAAGTGAAAAATTGCATGCATAACATTGTCTGTCTATCCCCCTTGCAAGAATGTATGTAAGTATGCATGCATGCAAATATTACACACATGTAAGATATGTGGGTGTGTTATGTTTACAAATTGAGAGACTGGGAAAAAGGAAAGGGCTATTTAGGTAAATGGGTCAAAAAGGTCCTGGCAGTACTTTTTTAAAAGTACTTAAAAGTGTTGAGTTTTATTACATTTGTTCTACTGATAACAGACAAGTGGTGATACGTTGCTTAGAATAGTAAGCATTGCATTCATGTTGAAACTAATTTTTATGAGTATAGCTTATTTAAATGTTTCTTTCACTCAAAACAATATCTTTACAGTGTCTTCAGTAAATTTGTTTCTTTCCTCAGAGTTTTGATTGATTTCATAGTTCTTACATGATTAATTTATCTCCTGCTGCATACTTACAAATAACCAAATCAATTCACCATTTGAGAAAGAATGTTCAGTGAAGAAACTATTAGCTAGGCAGAAACATTACTATCTTACAAAGTCCTAGCATTTTACCAACTTAGTAGTATAAATAATCATGTTAAATCAGAAATTTGTGGATGTCATGACAAATAAAGTATCTTTTGACTTTTTATTAACTGTTACATATATGTGAAAGCTTAATGTTCCTCTTTCAGCTTCCTTATGGACTTCTGATTGCTGCATCTCAAGGCTTTGCATCACTTTTGATCTCCTTCAATTGTGAAATATATATTGTGACAGAAACAAAATTGAGCTAAAAACAAGTATCTATTTTTTGCTTTTTTTGAACAAGAGGATCACTAAGATTACATATATTTTAAGGTAAAAAGACTTATTAGAAAATCAATTAAAATATTTTTCATTTTAGAACAGATAAAAAGCATGTGTATTACTAGATTTTAGACACTTTTTATGTTTTAGATGGATGAAACAAACTCCACAGATGTTTGATGCAGCAGTCATTTACACATTACTAGTTTGTGCTTAGAATCTCTTTCTGGATGTGATTGACCATCTACTTAGCATAATAAATTTTCTTTCTTTTAGAGCAGATGTGGTAGCTAAGGCTAAAGAAATGGGTAGTACTTTCATGTATTTACTGTTAATCTGTGCTACTTAATCTAACTTCTGATTTGTACCCAAAGTGTAGTGGTTACAAAAAACAGAGTCTGAACAAGTAATGAAATTAAATTTTCTTTTTAAAAAGTGTGTATCCTTCTTCCATAGTTCTAAAAGTCAATCCATTTTGATAGTTTGGATTGAGTGACCAAAGTGAAAGCAAAGGAGCAATGTGAAAAACTCAGGTACAAGAAACTAAGTTGCACTGATGAACATTCCTTCTAGTGAACTGGAAAGGATTACATCAGGTTTGCCTGTATATTTCTATCTAAATAGATAGAGTAGCTATACTTTATTGAGGTAGGTATTTGTAATGGCTGAGAGGCAATATGACACCTTGTTCTGCAGTATTTCAAAAGATTATGGATTTTTTTTTTTTTCACATACAGTGAAGTTTATTTTATTGAAACAAGGTATCTTTCTTGAGATCACTTATTAGTTCTGCTTTTGTAGATACTTGTCAAACTATCATTGAGTTGCTCTGTGTGCCTTCTTGTTGCACCCACCATATACCACTTCTGAAACTGGATATCATTATTAATCCTGCCACTAGATGAAGAATGTTGGAAACATTTTCCTTGTTGTACTCTTAGGGCCCAATCCTACACTGTGTAATACATGGTTGTAATGGGTCTGGCTGAGCTGCTTTTCCCCATCCAGCCCTCATGCTGCAGTACTGGGAGCTGGAGTGTGTTGTTAACACACCTGTGTTACGACTGCCAGTGTTCACATGGCACCAGAGGCTGGGGGGGCAAGATGGGGGAGGGGATACAGCTGACCTGAGCTGACCAGTGGGATATTCCATACCATATGATGTCAGCCAAACTATAAAGGGAGAGGGCAGGAGGAGGATGTGAGGGCATTCGACTTTGTCCTTCAAGCAACTGCTACGTGTTCTGGAGCCCTGCTTCCTGGACTCGGCCCGACATCGCCTGTGGATGGGAAGTAGAGAATAACATCTTTATCTATCATAACCCACGGCTCTTTTCTTTTCATCTTATTCTCTCCCTGCATGCCTTGCTAACAGAGGTTAGGGGAGTGATAGAAGGGCTTGGTGCCCAGCCAGGGTAAACCCACAACAACAGTATAATCATATCCCCTACTAAAGGGTCCTAGTTTGCTTCAGTGAGGTAATCTGTATGCCACTGTTTGAATACCAGATTGCAAGATCTTTATTGAATCCCACATCTTCAAATATTCTACAGCAGAAAAAAAAAAAAAATTCAGTTCTTCCATTATACTAGAAGTACACTGTAATGGGATTTCTTGTTTATTCTCATTCTCAGTATTCAAAGGAATTTTGTAACTCACCATTAAAGCCTTGTTTCACACCAGGTAATCTAAATCACTTTCCTGAAGAATCTAAATTTTGATGCTCAATTTCCAAACTACACTCTACAGTCAGAGGAACAGAACTGTCCCTTCCAGAAAATGATTCTAGTAGATTGACCAACAGATTAGTGAGGTTTGTGTAGCATTTATGTGAATTTGTAACTTTTTAACAAGGTTCTGGAAGCAGTTGATAGAGAACATATTATGTATTTTTTAGGATAAAAATTCTTATTCATGAAGGTACTGGTCTATAATTGACACTATGATGTAAAGGAACCTTAGTGCAACTATCAGGAAAGTAATAGTATTTCAGCTATATTATTGGCCAGAAGATGATGCAAATATAAACACAAAATTTGTTCTTGACTTTACTGGAAAGTATAGTTATTGTAGTACTACTGATGCTGTCCACTGCTACTTACAAATAGTCCTATTACAGCTGAGAAGCAATTCTTTTCCTAACATAAAGAATGGTGACATATTTTCCTTCAAAAAACCATTACATACTTTAACAATTACCATTGCCCCAATTTCATCTTCGAATTTTGTCCTTTCTATACAGCTAAAAGCAGGAGTCAAATTGTTGTACAAAAATGATCTCTCAAAAATATTTAAATTTCCTGAATCCGTCTTTCATGCCAAGATTTATAGTTAATTTTATTATGGTAATTTTAACTGAATTTGCCAAACTTTGGAATTCAAGAAAGACAGAAGCCATATTGCCTACTTTGGGGATTTCCACATTGTGTAACACCACAGTTTAGGAGATGTGGCCATCCAACAGTTCTCCAAAGAAAGTCTAATTTGTATTAGTCACAGACTGTCTACACGAGAAAATTAGAAAGATTAAGGGAAGAAGGTGACAGGGCCTAATTTTCACTCACATTCTTAGGTCATGCAATTATTTTTAGAAAATGTGCATATACAGGAATCTCTTTATTTATGTTCCTAATGGAACAGGATCTTATGAATATTTTCACCACCTACTGTGCTAAAGGTTGCTGTTATCTTTCCTTTAAAAATTTTGCACACTGTCTCATTCAGATTAGTTCTGTGACTTACTGTTTCTACAAAACATATTCCTAGATCATAAAGAAAGATGTGTACAGTCATCTTACTCATTTGGTGGTTCCTTTAATTTCTTATGGTGTCTTTTAGTTTTGTCTTCCTTTTTAATTGAATCATATATAATAACTGTCTTCCCTATATACCTTTTTGTATATTTTAAATCTCTTTACCATAGCAGAAGATACAGAAGTTTATTAGTTACCATGATTTTATTATATTGACTTAAATTTTACTATATTATTACATTCCATACACTTCATGTAGATAATATAAGAGAGGTTAAATTCCAGAATACAGACATATGCATCTTATCATTATTTCTAATTGGTTCATCACATTGGAGACAGGCAAATTAGAATGAGCTTGAGTTACACTGAAGGAGATGTTTAATGTCTTTGGCTGTGGTTGAATGTTTTGAATCAATAAATTGCTGTAAGCACTCCAAATTTTTGTAGTTCCTAGCTAACCTTTCAACACCAATTAGTTGCTACATTTTAGATTCTATATGGTTTTATGAGGAAGGTGGGAAATAACATGGTTGTTTATTGCTGACCACAGTTTGAGAGCAGATAATTAGACTCCTGTGAATCTTTTATTCTGAACTTGATATCAACACCTTTCATCAAGAAGGTTAACATGAAACTCCTAGATGGCTTCTATGCACACAGTGTTTCCTGCTTTTAGAAAGAGTATAATTTTGAGGCTCAGCTTCAATTGTGAAGCAGTTTAAAAGTGCTGTAATATAACCTCCATCTCAATCAGTATTTAAACATGCAAAATCTGATTTATTCTTTAACAATACTTGATTTCAGAAAGCTCTATTTTTATTTTTTTTTTCTTTGGACAGTGGAATTGAGTGCATCCTCAGTAAGTCTGCAGATGACACCAAGCTGTGTAGTGCAGTTGACATGCTGGAGGGAAGGGATGTCATCCAGAGGGACCTTGATGGGCCTGAGAGGTGCACACATGCAAACCTTATGAAGTTCAACAAGGCCAAGTCCAAGGTCCTGCACCTGGGGTGGGACAATCACAAGCACAAATATAGGCTAGATGGAGTATAGTTTGAGATCAGTCCTTCAAAGAAAGACTTCAGGATGTTGGTTAAGAAAATCTCAACATGAGCCAACAAGGTACAAGTGCAGCTCAGAAAGCCAACTGTATCCTGGGATGCATCAAAAGAAGTGTGGTCAGCAAGTCAAGAAAGGTGATTCTGCCCATCTACTCCACTCTTGTTAGACCCCACCTAGAGTACTATGTTAAGCTATGGAGACCTCAACACAAGAAAGACATGGACCTGTTTGAGTAGGTGCAGGTGAGGACCATGAAGATAATCAGTCAGTCTCTGATTATCTCTCCTACGAAGACAAGCTGAGAGAGTTGGGGTTGTTCAGCCTGGAGAAGGCTCCAGGGACGTTTTATTGGAGCCCTCCAGTGTCTGAAGGGGAACTAAAAGAAAGCTGGGGAAGGACTTCTTACAAGGGCTTGTAGTGGTAGGATTAGGAGTAATGGTTTCAAACTGGAAGAAGGTAGATTTAGATTAGAAATTAGGAAGAAGTTCCTAATTTTAGGAACTTAATGAGCGTGGTAAGACAATGGAACAAGTTGCCTGAAGAAGCTGTAAATACTCCGTCTCTGGATGTGTTCAAGACCAAGTTGGATGGGACTCGGAGAAACTTGGTTTAGTGGGAGGTGTCACTGCCTGTGGCAGGGGATTGGAACTAGATGATCTCTCAGGTCTCTTCCAATCCAAAACATTTTATGATTCTGTGATCCTGTGATTCTTTGATTCTATGGTTCTATGAATCTGTGATTTTATGATTCTCTTGAATATGAAACGTGAGGTTGTTGACATTCATTCTTTTTAATTACTTTTTTTATTACAGTTTTATAAGATTATATTATGACTGCAACCTTACCAAAACTCAGCTTGTCAGCTTTACAACCTTTATCTTATCTTATCTTATCTTATCTTATCTTATCTTATCTTATCTTATCTTATCTTATCTGCTTTACAACAGTCTAAGCTTGTCTAGTTCTTGGTGCAAAAAATGCAGAATATCTATTCAAAGAGAATTATGATACTTTAAAAGCTATTTCCAAAATAAAAAGCTATAAAATATATTTTTAAAATACTGGGCATTATTTTTAACAATTACCCACCAATTGCTTCCCTACTTCTTTTACTGTCCTGGAGGTCAAATCCAGAGGGTAGCTGAGTGTATAGCAACAGCTTTCCCACCTTTAGTTATAACAGTTTACATAGTCTTGACAAGCTTCTGCTAAACCATTATATTCTGTGGATTAAAAAATGGAGGGAATTAGAGGCAGGTGAAAAGAAGAAGCATAAAGAAGACAATGAGATCCTTCAGCTAAGCAGATATGGTTGGATAGATTTAAGAAGGATTCCTGTAAAGCCTTATAACACTTTTCATTTCAACTCCTGCTCAAGTCTTTTAGGGTGATTCCATATTGTATGATTTTAATGAGGGAAAAGAGATTTGTTACTTCACAGGTTAATACTGAACTTCAAAGGTTGTATACCAACTCAAATGTCTGATGTCAGCAAAGCCTAAAACTCTAATTTCCCAAAAGTTGCTGTACTAAATGTGTAGGCTGTAGACTACAGTAATAGTTCATCTTTTAATCTTCAGAAACTTCACAGCTTTGTCGTCTGAGCTTCACAAAATTTCTCCTTCTCTTGTAGGTCAGCAAGTAGGTGTAGTGGGTCTGGCTGAGCTACTTTTCCCCATCCAGCCCTCATGCTGCAGTACTGAGAGCTGGAGGGTGTTGATAACACACCCGTGTTATGACTGCCAGTGCTCACACGGCAC
>WTSP01027771.1:0-20852 GCA_025331215.1 Actenoides lindsayi | reverse complement strand
CAGGCTGCCCAGGGCAGTGGTGGAGTCCCCGTGATCCCTGGAGGGGCTTCCAAGCCGTGGAGCTGTGGTGCTGAGGGACAGGGGTCAGTGGTGCCCTGGCAGTGCTGGGGGAGCGGTTGGGCCCGGTGATCTGAAAGGGGATGATCCAACCGGGACGATTCGTTTCCGCGCCTGCCCGGGGCGGGCCGGCGATGCCGGCTCTTTCCTTTCCATTCCTCCGCTCCGCCAGGGGGCGCGCTGCCGCTTCCTGCCCGCTCTGCGCCTGCGCGGCGGCTCCGGAGGGATGGCGGCCGAGGTGGCGGGAGGCTGAGGGGCCGCTCCCGTCTCGCCGCCCGGTTCGTCCCTCGTCTCCCGGTGCCGTTGTCATCTCCCGCTCCGCCTCTGCAGGATGTCTCTGCAGTCGAGCGACTCCGGTATTGGGGGTGCGGACGGAGAAACGTCTGTGGATAAGCGAAAAGGTAGCGGCGGGGTGAGGGGGGAGCCCGCGGCCGGTCGCTAAGGCGGGAAGCGCGGCGGCGGGACCGGCTGAGCCGCTTCGCTCTTCTTTCAGGAGGAAGAATCGTGAAGTCTCGCTACCTGCAGTACGCTAAGAAAGACGCCAAGAAGGTACTTGGGCTCCTCTCTGCCGAGCTCAGGTGTCGCTCAGCACAGGATGGAAGTGGTGTGAGGGGCGGCCCGGGCGTGTGGCAGCGAGACCCAAGCGAAAAAGTGGCTCTGCTGGGGTTTTGAGGGAGGCGTCGTGTGTTGCTGGAGACGGGCTGGGATGGTAACTTGGGGCTCTACTCAGGTGACTTGCAAAGCACCAAGACGCTCTGGGGTTGTGGCTGTTTATTGTCAGCATTCAGGTCGGCAGTAATATATTGCTGATCGCAATTACTGCTTATGTTGAGACTTAATCTCTTTCTGGATTTGTCAGGATTCCTCAGGAAACCCCCTTTCAACGTCTACTGCTAAACCGTCTTCTGCAGCTGAATCAAGAGCAGGTCTTCATCAGAAATGTAATACTCCTACTGGTAGGTTTTACCAGAATTAAAAAGCTGTTCTATTGTGAATTGGTATTTACAACCTGTGGAACTTTTAATAATCTTTAAAATGTTATCAAGAAGTGATAGTTTATATTACTTGCATCACTGCCACTTATTATCTGTATAGAAAGGGAATTAAGAAACGATGTAGGATTAAGAGGTGTAAACACATGCATTAAGCTCTTGTCTGGATGTTCAGATAATTACTAAATCTCAGATTAGTTTTCTGGTTTGTTAAAAATAAGCATATCCCTTGGCTTCTGCATGAGGCTTTGATTCTTTAGCGATGTCCTCACCATTCCCTTCCTTTTTTTTTTTTTCATTTAATCTTTTTAATAAACCCAGTGTAAATGATTGAAAATACCTGGCTGCAAAACAGTCTCTCTTTTTTTTTTTTTTCTTTTGTAAGAATTGCAGAAGAATTTTCTGCTAAAGCCTTGACTCAAAAATCCTGAGGAAACAACTATTCCTTTTTCACACCTTCATGTTGCTGATGAAGTATCAACAGTCAGGGAGTTTACAAATGCTGTGTATAAAGTAAATGTGTCCAAGTTTGTGTGAGATTGCCCCGTATTAGTGAAACCACATATAATGGTGATGTTGTGTAGAATCTGTTCTTATTCTTTTAGTTTGGTAACAGCTGCTTTCTACAGGTGTTGCCCGTAGCTCATTGAAAGAGAGTTTTTTTGAGAAAGATGACTTGCAATCCACTTTATTAGATGAAAACAAAATTAGTCGACCGGACTTTGATCTTTCAGCTATTAAAGGTAAGCTCCCACTTAAACTCAGTGTCTTGTTTTATTATTTTTAACGTATGTGCAGTATCTTGATGATGAATCACCCTTGTGTTGTATATTCACAAAAGCTTTTGTTAAATCAGATGAATGTTATTTGAAGAGTCTTTAAGCAGAGGTATTAGGACCTTTGGGGTTTAACTTCTCGATTTTTAGGCTTTTTTGGGTGCTCTGTTCTTTTTGTTTAAGATCAAATATTAAAGAACAGAGTAGTCTACCAGTACTCTATAACAGATGAGTGTTAGATTATCAGCTCTTCTGAAAACTGTATCGCATCTATCTGTAGCTGTTCCTAAAAGCTAAATCCTCATGTGATTCACATCTTTACCATACGCATAATAGTTCTGAAGTTGTCTTTCCCTTTGGAGAACATGATGCTGTGTTGACTCATCCTAAATACTTTGCTAGAAGAGAGCAGTAACTTCTCTCTTGTAATACAGATAACTCTGCCTGCAAAAAGACTCTTCCACAATCTGCTTGCAAAGAATGCGAAGGGACAAGTGAAAACCCCGAAGAAGTGGTGAGTCTCACTGCATTTTGATGTTAAACATATTTAGTTTGAAATGTGTGAAACAAAGATTTTCTTTCTATCTTTAATCTCGATGGCAACTTTTGATGTCTTAGGATGATCTAAAGCCTTCTGTCACAAGTGAGGTGATAAGTCCCTTCTATGGCTAGCAATGTTTGTTTTGTTTATGTAAAACAATAAAAATAAGTATATCTCAAAGTAATTGTTTAAATACCAAAATTGATCTAGTATATTCTTTTCTTAAGGGAGATGATATTGATGCTCTGATCAACTTGATGGAATCTCAGACACTGCTTTTAACTTACCTAAGAGTAAAGGTGAGAGGCATTCAAGTATTAGTGTTTCAGAGAGATATATAACTTGATCTTGAGAAATTGTTTAAATTCTTATCTATACTTTCTGATCTGTAAAAACTAGATTTCTGTGTCTGTTTATGGTCATAAAACTGTATGAAGTGCTGTCTATGGTTATTGTTCCTTGACAAAAAATATTAGCGGGGATGGGGGAAGAAGGTGGAGGGGGCTTTAACTACAATGTGCTGTGCTTATTGTGTGAAGGCTAAAATTCCTTAATTGAAGCTTTTTGACCTGTTTTGAGGCTTACATTTGTTTATTCAGAATATGTTAATTACTTAGATGTAGCACTTCTGTAGTTGTGAATACTTTTTGGATCTAATAGGCAGAAAAAAGTCTTGCTGAGCTGGAGGAGAAAACAGAAAACAACTTATTAATGTTGTGTGAAGAAAAGAAGAGACAACAGGAGAAGCTCTGGAAGTTGAAGCGTGAAATCCTGCTCCAAGAGAGAGAGCAGCAACTCGACGGTGTGTTAGACAAACAGGTATGCTTTACTATAATCATGCTTCACCTCTGTTTAAACAAGCTCACTTGTGAAGTAGTCGTTTACCCAGAGAAGATTTCTCTGCCTCTCTGGCCTGCTGGGGTACAATTTTATGCATCTTGAACAAAACAAATGTCTACTTCCTGTTGTGGCGTGTAATGCTCTCCAGTAACCTCAGCAAGGGCCTTTGTCGCTCTTTGGTGTCCCCTGTGGAGAGGCAGAAAGGCTGAGAGCTGTTAGCAAGGTGCAGCGAGAGTTGATGTGCAGGAGATGCCAGGATCTTAAACCCCGTGAACATCCTGTGGTTACCCGGTTACAGTTATGGCTAGAGCTGGGATACTGTCCCCTTTGGTGGTGAGAAGGGAACATATTCTGTTCTTTGACTTATTTTCACATGTTTGACACCAATAATTCTGGCCTGGTTGTAAGGTGGCAAGTTTCTAATGATGTTTTGACAACAGACTATCTTAGAAGCCAAACCCTCCCCTCTTTTTGAGCACTTTCTTAGCTCTGTTGGGTCAAATGGTAGTACATCTTGAATAATTAGTTTTCAAAACTGAGCCTGTATTTGCTTTTAACAAATATGCATTGCAGAAATTGAATGTGACTTTTATCTTCTGGTGAATACACTGTTAGCTGCAATCAAAGTAACAAATAGCAGGCAAGGTGTTTTTCTATGTTGCTAATACCTCTGAGCTACAGTAACAAGGAAACTGGTATTGTCCATTTTGAGGTGGTAGAGGAAAACCTATTAAGCAGTATGATGGGAGTATCATACCACAGACTTCTTGAATTTCTCTGTCAATGAGCATTTCAGAGTGGTATGTATTTGGGTTTTTTTTATAAACTATTTTTCTGTATTGAGTCAGGTTTGTACTAACAAAATGGCTGCTTTTGAAGAAGCGTGGGTTCATTGTGTGTCTTTTTCAGATAGAATTGCTTTCTCCCCTTGTTCCTGTTTGTGAAAAGTTTAAAGAGCAATATAAAAGCTTTGCGGTTTCCCTGGATGCCACTAGGCATGAATTACCCATGAAGAATATTCACATAGAAGGAGATATGCAAACATACCTTGGTATGAAAATTTGATTCATCAAATTTCTTTTTTACGTTGTTGTTGCTGCACCTGTCTGTGACCGCTGGAGGAATTGTGTGTGCTCTTAAAGCTTATGTAGTCACATGTTCTGCTGTGAATAATGCTCACCTCTCTTTAACCACTGAATTGCACTTGAACAAGGTTGGGTGGTTTGGTTTTTTATTGTGCATCAGGAAAAGAAACCATTATAAACTAGGGCAGTTTTCATGGACTCTTTAGCAAGTTTCTGTGTCTTTTAACTGTATTTGTGGCATTCCTTCTCTTTCCTTCTTCCCTATGGGTAAGCAAGTTGTAGAAACAGAGATCTCTTGTTTCTGTGTTTGGGATAAAGTCATGGGGGGTAGACTTCTTCCTGTTTCCTGTAGAACTAGAGCTTATATATATTGAGTGATGTTTTGAATCAGATAATGTGTAGTGAGCTAGTACTTGTGGTTTATATCAAAGTCTGGACAAAAGGTTACAGTTTAAACTGTTGGTCTGTAAGAAATGAGATTCTTAAACTATTTATAATAATCTTGCTTGGACTTAAAAACAAATGGGAAAGGTTTACTGAAGAACTTAGAATTCCTGTAAGAAAGCTTGAAAGGCATTAACTAGGTATGTTTTTGTTTGGGAATGCTAAAGGAAAGGGCTGGATACAGTTTGTGTTGGGGGGTACGTGCCAATAGCAGAATACATAACCAGGCAGAGAATTTTGGATGTCAAATTTTTTTATTTTTTTTTTGACATACTCTAAATGAGAGCTTGATTAGCAATATTAATAGCCTTCATAGCTAGAAATAATTTGGCTTTCACAGTTTTCTCACTCTGAACAAACAGGGGTTTTCCATCTTCTAGTTCACCTGTTAGGGTGGTTACTCCAGCTATTAAGTACTCTTGTATTAACTGGTGCCATTGTGTGCTTTTTTTTTTTTTTTTTTCAAATATCTTTAACATCTCATTGTAGGTGAACTGCAAAAGCAATTAACTATCACACAGGAGCTTCTGACAGAAGTTATGCCAAGCTTCTCAAGTGAAAGTGCTAAAGCATGTAGTGAACTGAAAGAGCTTAAAGAAGTTTCTCAGAAACTGGATAAAGAGCTTCAAAGGTATTTATAACAATCAGGTGTGAAGACTCATTGGCTAAATACTCAGAGGAAAATCTATAGTTTGGCCAGAATATATCCAGAATACCTATTGGAGGAGGGTTGATTGGGGGGATAGTAGCACTAGTTTAATTCTGTTCACAGCAGACATCTGTGTTTCTGTTCCTAACCTACCTACAGTCAATGTGTTTGGGATATTTTCTTGCTGTATTCTAAGTGAACTGCTTCAGTGTGCCATTCTCTGACAGTTTAGCTGAGAATTTCAGTGAGCAAGAATAGCCCTGGTAAAGTGCAAATATGTAGGAGAGTGAAGAATTCCAGGAGACAGAAAAGTGAGCTGGAAGCACCATGTCTTAAATAATAGCCATGCAAATAATCATCCTTTAAGAGGTACAAGGAGCACAGAAAAGATTTATCGCACCCCCCACCTCAAGCATTGTGTCAACAAATGCAAAGTATCACTGAGAGCATGATGAAGAGATAATAGCATGATAAGTTTCCTTTCTTCCTCCAGAGTAACTGATTTAGTTTGCTCCATTTGTTCCAGGAGCTTCACACAAGTGGAGAACCTGTCGTTTGAAGTTAGTAAAGAAGTTTCTCTGCATCACCAACGCGCATGCGAAAAGAATCATGGACTAGATGTTGTAAAACACTGGTACTTCAACTGAGTCTGTGTATTGTTTTACTAATGAATGGCTACTAAATTAATGCCAGCATACTCTGGTATGAACATAGTACTTGATGAGTTTTTCGGTTGTACTAGAAGATGAAACCAGCAGCAGGTGTGCTTACTGATGTAAGAAATGGAGTTATCTTCTGCCTGGTCTTCCGTAAAGGCACATCTTTTCTCACCATGAATTTTTCTGGCACCTTTCACATCGCCTTCTGCCTTGACAATGCTGAAAGGTAAATAATAAGAAATGTTATTATTGGCAAACGTGACCCATGTATTCTTGAACTTCTTGGTTTATTTTCTTGGAACTGGTCTCAAGTCCACTGATTGATGGGGATAGTGTTCCTTAGAGTGCGGCGTATCGGAACGTAGGTGTGAGTTGTGTGTGTGGTACTGTGCGTTTGCCGGCCTCCTCGGGAGGATCTCTGGGAATGTACAGCATGAGCATTGGTCACTCAGGGAACAGCTTCTGGAGGAACCCTTAATTGTCCCTTCCTTCTGGATTTGCTAAGAGGAAAAGCTACGTGGGTAGCAAATAATGAGGCTGACACTTGGAAGGATCCTGGTCACTTGTAACAAGTGAAAAGTTTTGGTAACTTGTTGCCTAATTGTCTTAGAAACAAATTGTTTAAGTCGTGAATTTTTTGTACTAACCTGACACCTTTTTAAGGACTTTATTTATTCCTTTTGATAATAAAGACTATTTCCCCTGCAATATCAATAGCCTTCATGTTTGAATATCTTCACCAATCTCCTACAGAAGCTTTTGTTTCCATCTGGGCTTACGTGGGGCTAATTCTACACAATATATGCAGTGATAGACTTACAGGCACTAGGCAATCCCAATGGCAAGCTATGACCTACTGGCACCCAAAGCGCTGAGGCCAGAAGAGTGTGAATGTGGAGAGCAACCTGAAACCAAACTACTGAGTAAGTGCTTGAGAGCATCATCTTGTTATGACCATACTTGCCAGATGTGGCATGTTTTTTCAGTGTACTTATCATTTTTGTACAGGGAATGAATTTCTGAAGGACATGCTGTATACTGTTTAGGTTTTTTTACCTGTGGAACCTCTTTCTATGATGATTTTACAAAAGCTTTGCTTAGTGTTATGTTCCTGGCTCAAGTTACATCTGTAAAGCTTTTTGGCCTGCTCAGTGCTTAAGAGTGTTACAGAATCACAGAATGGTAGGGGTTGGAAGGGACCTCTAAAGATCATCTAGTTCAACCCCCCTGCCAGAGCATCCTAGTCCAGCCTTCCCTGTTCTCCTTGCACTCGTTGAGGTGCTATTCAGGGTTTCTTCCTGATAATAATAAGGGTGTAACTAGATTCTTGTCTCTTTTTATTAAAAATTAGGAGTAAATTAAACTAGAGTAACTGGATCAGTAAGATGTGCAGGGCACTGGATGAGAGGTCAGTGTATAACAATTGAGACTCCTTGCATTTAATCAGTGTCCTTTTTTTTTTTTCCCACAGCAAATTATCCATGAGCCAGTGGGAGAGCAATGAGTTATTTTAAGTTATTCATCTGTTATTCTTCCTCGAACATGTTAGATGAAGAGCACCGGGTAGCTGACCTTTGTGCACTGCCTTTCAGGCCACTGCGGCCCCCAGCGGGATCTGGCGCTGGGACAGGAACAGGCGCTGCACCTACAGCGTTGGCCACTGGGTGGGGAACTTTGCTAAGCAGTCCAGTCTTGGGTTAGCTGTGAATTTGTAGTCTTGCTTATTTGTGGTGGATGGAGATCTCGGTAGAAAGGCTCATACATGATGGAAACTGCTGGTCAAACAACTGTGTTTTCCTGGGTTTGGGTGCTTGTGAGGATGTGTTCTCAGGCCTTTAACCTGCTTATCATAAGTATGTTGCTCTGAGACTCAGGAGGGGTCTTAAATAAGAGGGGAGAGGGATGAAATGTAAACCAAGTTTATAGTGTCTTGATAATTCTGTCTCTGGACAGACACAAGTCAGAATGTCTTTTCTAGGGTTTCTTGATGGTAGACCTCATGGCTTGTCTAAAAAAAATAAAATTTTAAGAAATATCTTTCAATTAAGCCCATCCTCTTCAGTCAAATGACTTTCTCCTGCTGAGATACTGTGAGGTGTTCATCGGTATATACCCAAATGTTACTTAAGCAACAGACAGCAGTACAACTTTTCACTGTGAAGTGGATTGCTGTTGGTTTTCTTCCCTGAAGAAGAATGGCCAAAAAAGGTTCTTCCTGCCATGCTCACAGTGAAAGGCTCTCAGTCTTTTGGGGCAGTAGTTTTTGCTGGCTGCTACAGGAGGCAGCAGTCAGTGTCTGGACAACTGGCTGAAGGCAAACTGGGAGTCCTGGAGCTCAGGCCAACTGCATGTATGGAACAATTAAGTCCTTGGGGTGTGCGCTCGTTTCAGCGCAATCGTAGCGTTCGTTTGAACACTCTGGCCCTTCTTTCCATCCAGTTGGACACTTGTGTAATTCTTTGTACAAATGGTAGAATAATTGTTAGATAAAGCAGCTCAGCCTCTCCAGGAAAGGGCTTTAAACTGTTTTGAACAGAGATTATTTTTTTTTTTATCTTGATTTCCCTGAATATTCTAAGTGGTTCTGTGTTGGCTCTTTGCAGAATTGTTTTGAGCTCCTCCACTTTGAAATAGCCCCAGAATTAGATGCTGCTGTATTTAACACTGTACAAACAACAACAAAGAACTGCAGAATCACTGGAGCAGGAGCTAAACAGATGTGACACCACTTATTTTGTGTTTTCCACTTATTTTCTGACAGTGTCACATGCTGTGAATCAGTTGGAATCCTGAACAGCTTAAGGGCTCTTTTTATTCAGGTTACCAGTCTTTTTAGTCTTTTTTTTTAATCTAGAATTAATAACGTTCTCCCTTCTGTAATTTGTATCAATGTAGATTTAGTTTTGTTCTATCTGAACTTGTGCAGTACTCATTAATTAAGTATTTATCTCTCAATTCAGAAGTTCTTATTCATCGTCAACATTCATGTGTCCTAAGGTGCCTTTTTTTGGGGGGGTGGGGAGGAGTGGAGGGCTTTTTTTTCCTCTTGCAAAGACCGAAAGCAATTGTGAAATGCCCAGCTCGATCTGAGAGGGTGAGAAGGGGGGAAAGCACAGGAATGTAAGTGTTCATCCCCTGCAAAATTCTCTTAATTGTCTAAGAAGCAATTGGCAAAGATAATTTTAAGCTGGGTTTGCACTGCACAGATGGCCCTGCCTGGGTTCAGCTATTTCTCGGGGGCACTGACAACGGTCTCTTCGCTATGCTGGTGTCTGGCTGTTTTGACCACCAGCTCGGGAGGACTTGAGTCAAAGCATTTTTTGCTGCAATTCCCGTGCTCTCTGCGATAGGGTCACCAGGGGTCAATGTATGGAGCATCCCTCTTTGCTGTGGTGCCCTGTAGTGGAGCTGCAGCCCGGGAGATGATCGAGGCCGGTTTGTCTCTTCGCCGCCACCCCCCAACCCTACAACTCTTTGTGCACACTAGCTTCAGATGGAGCTGATTCTTTGCTCATCAGCAGCAAGTAAGCAGCTCATGACCCCAGCAGATGTTTCTGCATTTTAGGCTAATGAGAACTTATTGGATTACTGCAGCCTTCCCTGCCTCGGAGTAAATACCACTTTGTTGGAGATCCGGAAACTCGTACTGAATATGATAAACAAACTGCTGGCTGGACTGTGATTGCCAGGACATGAAAAGAGTTCCACAGCGGCAGAAGATCTAACAGCTCTGAAATGCACCACTGAGCCACACCAATTAAGAGCATTTCCAGTGATTATGTGAGCATTCCTGTTCAACTCACAGAAATCATTTTAGGTTGTTTCTTCCGCTGCGTCTGTGTGTGGTCTGTTAAGCCAAGCACAAGGGTGGAGGATGAGGTTTGCAGAATGGTCTCAAATGCCTCCAATTGGTTTCTTTTAAAATATTTCTGTGATAAGGCACGTGCAAGCCCTGTCAAAGTTCCTGCTATTTCAAGATCTTAAATTTCACATGTTAGGGAAGCTAACAAAATTTCTCTTAAGACATAACCAATTTTGTGTTTATATAGCTAACATATGTTTGGAGATGGCCTGTAGGATATAAAAACTTAAGTCCTTGGTTTAATATCTACTGCACATGGGGGTGGGATGTTAGACAGCTGATTGAACCATAGAATGTCTTTTTGGGTCGTAATCCTGAAAAGTCTGTCTGTGGCCTTTAATCTTTTCAGCAATTTGGCTTTGTTGCAGTTTTCTTCAGAACTCTTTAGACAGTATTTCAGTGAGTGGAATAAGTAACTGCAGGAGGGCAGCCCTGATCCCCAGCTAAACCAGGAGGAAGCTTTTTAGCTCAACTATAGAGCAATGTCAGTACACTTCTACAGCTCCAGCGTGTGATGGACAGGGTGAGTATGGTATCTGCATAGGCACTGCCCGAAGATGTCAAAAGCCATTAACCCTTTCCTGTTAACTTCTTTCTCTTGAGAAATTTGTCTCCCCCTAACTGAACAAAATCAAAATACTAAATACAGTTTTTGATAAAAGGGTGCCTCCACCCATTCTCAGTTAGAAAGGCGTCCAGGTGAATGTTTAGTAACTCTTCAGTAGGGAGACTCCCCAGCCTCTCTAGATCCCTTGTGATGAAACTTCCACCAAACAGTAGACTACACAAAAACTTCGATTGCATCCATCGTACGTCGAGGCTTAGAAAAAAATAGCAGGTAGTTTCTTGCTAAGTGTCTTAGTGACAACCACTTCGGATTAAGCACAGCACTCTATTCCTGTTGTAAATCAGCACCTGCCCATATGAATGATTTCTTAGTACTATTTCAGTCATTTTGCCTGGAATTAAAGTTACGCTATTTTGAAAGATCAGCCTCTCTTGTTTGGTAGATGATTAAGTATTTTTGATAGAACCATTTAATTATATTCTCAATATTGTCCTGTTGTTATATGCTATTCCTATTTTGAATGTGTTCTTTAATTATCCTTTCTTTGTAACTTTGTTCCAGAGATGCTTGTGTTCCCAGGAGGCAGGATCAGCGTTGTTTTGTTGTTTCTACCACTCTGTATCTGGACTGAAGTTGTAGTTTTTGTAAAAAGCCATTGTCCTGGTTGCTGGTAAGCTTGTAGTTGCGTGGCAAAGCCAACAGAACACTTGTTCTGCAGTTCTCAGTATCAACGTTAGATATCTGTATTTGGCTAACAGAAAGGAAGCTGTCATAGAAACAAAGCAAGAACAAAATTGGGAGATAAAGAAATGGGTGTGGGGTTTTTGCCATTAATATAATGGTGTAATAATTAACTAAGACCCTTTCTGTAATGGCTGACCTTAATTATTTATTAAGGGTATGATCCTGCCACCTGATTCTTGTGAGTACTCTTACTGATTGGAATTTTGCAACTGAGGGGGGGAGAAAGGGGGAGAAAAGGGAAGCACAGCTGAGAGTAGCAGTACTCAAGAATTAGTGTTATTCAGAGCTTAGTGTTAACTCAGGTTGGTTGGTTTTGGGTTTTTTGGGTTTTTTTGACAAATACCTGTCTGATAATTTTAACAATGCACATAGTTTGTTTGCTAGGTAGATGGGACGTGGAGGGTGAGATTCTTCTGCAGAGTAACGATGGGAATGTACAAGTGGTCAGGATGTAAATTAGATCTAGTCAGAACCAATATATACATTCACACCTTCTGTAAGCTGCAGTCCCTCCCTCACCTTTCTGACACCAGTGTAGCCCCTACGTGCTTCCAACCTGGACGAGTGCCTGGAATTCCTAACATTTCACAAGGAGGAGAATTACATTTTCTTGTAAATGAAATAAAAATCTGAACTATGCGCAGCGCAAGCGGGTGGGTGAGTATGGCCTATGGATTTGACTGATGAATAGTTTTTATACATAAGCAGCTCTTACAGGACTTCCTTTAAACTCCTAACTGTTACCAGATGTGGGTTGCAGGCGGCTGCTGGAATTCCAACACCTGTTGCATCACACTGAATAGGATTCATTTTGGCAGGCACAGAAAATTCCATTTCAGTAACTAAATAGTTTGAAACAATATCTAAAGCCTCCTTCCCCCCCCCTTCTTTTCTGACCAAGCTGATTCTAGCCTTATTTACAGGATTCCACATACTTTCATAATTAAAAGATGATGATTTGCAGTCTTTAGAGACTTTAATTGCCTGGTATTTCTTGTAGTCAGTAAATATCAATTAGAAAATCTTCAATTTGGAAGAAATCGCTCCTTTAAACAATTAATTATTTTAGTCACTTAATGATAATTTCTAGCTGTGGTTTCTGCCATGTAGAAATAGAGGTTTGTGTTCAGAAACACTATAGCATTATGCCAAAGATGACGGAGCTCCATTTTCCACATGTCCTCTGCTGCGTTCATCAGTTCACTGCTGAATCATGTTGCTTTTTCAAAGTCCATACCCAGAGCTTTTTCCAAGATAAAATGTGGACGGCTATGGAATGGGTGTTTAGTGGCACTTGTGGGGTTTTCTGCTGTGTACCCCATCGATCTCGGGCATGAGTCTGTAAGGAACTGTTTGTGGGTCTCCTCTAGAAGGAGGTATGGATTATGTGTAGGGACAATGATTTATGTATTTTTTGAAAGCACAGTGTGCTTTCACCCAGAACAGACCTGATCTCTACTGGACCATTATCAAAATCAGGAGTTTGATTGAAGAGATGTTGTACATCAGTTGTAGGCTGCTATACCACAGGACCAGCAGAGCTGCTGCTTTTTTGGTTTGCTTCCATATTGTCTTTAATCAAAGGATTTTGACATATACTTAAGTGTTCCCCTTAGGAAAGAGGCTGATGTTAGTATTGCTGCTTTGCAGACAGGAGAATACTGAGGCACACAGGGTTCCATTGAGGTATCTGAGAATGTGAGGAAAATGAAAGAATTTGAAATTGCCATATTTTGCTTTGCATGCTTCAGTCTGCCTCAGTCAAGGAAAACACTAAACCCCAAACATTCCCACTTTAATGTACTTTCTGGTAAATTGCTTCTCATAAAGTCTGGCTGATTTGGGAAATGCTCTCTGTGGTTCTAGAGTTGGAATGAGTTTGGATAAATTGAAGGCAAATGCAGCAGTGAGGAAGGATCCACTCTTAAACTGGGAGAATCCAGCTATTTCTCTTTCAAGTTGCAAAGCCCAAACTGTGTTATAAACCACTTATTTTATTACAAGTATCATAAACTGTGTCAAGTGAGACCTGGGTTTGACAGAGTAGATGCAAGTTAATCATAGACTGTGAGAGGTTGGAAGGGACCTCTGGAGATTGAGTCCAACCCCTCTGCCCCAGCAGGGTCACCCAGGGCAGCCCACACAGGAACAGAGCCAGGGGGGTTGGAAAGTCTCCAGAGCAGGAGACTCCACAACCTCTCTGGGCAGCCTGGGCCAGGCTCTGGCACTCTCACAGGGAAGAAGTTTCTCCTCATGTTGAGGTGAAACTTCCTGTGTTCCAGTTTGTGACCATTGCCTCTCATCCTATCCCAGGGCACCACTGAAAAGAGCCTGGCCCCTTCCATTTGACCCCCACCCTGCAGATATTTATAGACATTAATAAGATCTCTCAGCCTTCTCTTCCAAGACTAAACGTACCAGACGGGTGCGAGCGTGAGATCCCTCAGCAGATTAGTAAACTCGACATTGGAAGTATTTCTCGACTGGTTTCTGGCAGCCCCTTCTATCAGGTGGTCACAGAAAGTCAGCCTTATCCAGGCGAACGCTGAGATGCACAGGCTGTGGCTTCCAAACCAGCTGTTGACCTGCCAGGGAACCAGTCACGGGCACTAAGTGCGAGTGGGAAGACGATTTGAAAGTGAAAAGCACAGGCAACTGATTTAAAAGCATTCAGCAGAGCGAGCACCGTTCAGGGGTGTCTGGCACAGAGCTGCGGAGTCAGCATCAAAGAGGCAATAAGTTCTCAAAGGCTGAGAGCAGGGATATAAAACCGAGTGCCTGAGCAGAGATTGTCAGCTTAGGAAAAAAAACCCAACAATAGAGGAGTTTCAGGTGGATCAGGAGGTAAAAGCTACAAAGAGCGGGTGCTGAAGAAGATGACTGAGCTGAAATGTCTAAGAACGAGCTTTGTGGACCGCGGCGCTGGAAACCCGCAGCGTGTAAAACCTCCTAAACCTCCACGGGGCAGTCAGCAACGTGGGGAACGTTGTAGTGTTTCCCGAGCAGGTTGCCGGGCCTCACCACCTTACTTGACGTGAGCATTTAATGTCCAAAGTTGCTTTCGTAGCTCAGGTTCCTACCCTCGAGAGAGAAATCGCAGCGATGTAGGTTGGGTGCTTAACGCATCCGGCGCTCGCGGCGAAGGTAGAGTGGAGAGCGACTAGCAAACTTGCTGCCCAGCCTTTCTTAGCCATCATTAAAGTGTCAGTTCTGGCTATTTTTTTTTTTTTCCTAGCTGCAGGCAAGAATGTTACTGCTAATTTTCAGCTCCCTGCTAACACTCAAATTAAGACTCTAGAGAGACTCGGTTAGGTTTTTTAGCGCCTGGGTAGTCAGTTGACAACTTGCGAAGCTGCAGATGAATGCTGGTGAGGTTGAGAACTAGGTGTTGTCCAAGGGTAAATACGTGTGGCAAGGAGGCAGGGAAAATTCGCAACAAAAATAGGCTGTACTGACCTGGGAATGAGGATACTTGAAATAGAATTGCTGCAGGCAAGCCTGTTCTCAGTGCATAAAGACCAAAACAAGCTCCCTTGCCTTGCTGAGGTGCTTGAAAGACCTTAATATGACCTTGAAAGAGTAGTGTGCTTGAAAAACAAGGGTCAAGAGACAAGGGTCTAGGCTGTGGACTCAAACAGAAGGCAGGATGGAGTTCAAGCACTGGATTTTAGCCTGGCATAATGTGCAGCATGAATGCCACAGTGGTATGTAAGAGTCAGGTCCGGGAAAACCAGGCTTTAGCTGTTTCCAGTAGCTGTTTTGAGCATAAGTTTGTTTTGAGCATAAATTATCAGTGTGAGGAGATCAGGCATGTTTGTGCCCCTGCTGAAAGCTGTCCTGTTGCACTGTTAAAACATTCTCTATTATGGGAAAGCAAGACTGGCTGAACCTGATGTTCCAGATGCTGCAGTAGCCACGAAGCAGTAGCAGAGGCTGATGGTACCAGGAAGGTAGCTGGTTTTTTTGCATGGTTTTAATATGAAGATCTTCCTCTGATACTGCAGCTTTACACACAGAAATTTCAGTGAGCTTTGGATAAAATCATAAATGAGGTGAGGGATGAGCAAGTTGGGCCAAATAATGTGGTAAAATGGCATACGTTTGATAAATTTGCAAATGCTTATTCACTGTCATATGGCAGTTTTCTATGGTGGGTTTTTTTTTCATTTACTCAACAGACACATATTTTCATCTTTATGAGAACTACAATGAAAACCCCCAGTGCAAATTTGCAAAAATGGTTTATGATGTTGAGAAACTCATTAAGCAAAGGCTGATTCAAATCAATGACACTAACAGCTCTGTCTGTAACTCCAGGAATGTTATTAAGAACTTCTAACTCAGAAGCTAAACAAGTGATTTGTGTGTAAATCCAGAGATTTCCACTGCTTTTCCAAGAAAATACAAAATATCTAAATGAAGAAGTCCTCAGAAAAGTAGCATTTGGGTTCCTGCAGTCTAAAATTTTCAAGTGTATCTAACAGATACCTGGAGATTTCGAGTCAGGCGTTGCCTTGTCTTGGGCAGAGAGGAGCATCATTTCAGGACTCTTAGGACATTTGCATAGTGCAAAATGTGAAACATTGAACTAAAAGACATGGCTCGTTTTATTGAAGTGAAGACGTAGCTCGTTTAATTATTACTGCCTGCCAAAATAATTTATTAATTACTAAGCAGTCTCTGAGAGGGAATGTTACTTTTTTTTTTTATAAAGCACTTATTTTTGAGTTATCGTAAGCAATTTCCCTTTTATTCCTTTTTCTAAATGAAGACACAACTTACCCCAAAGCTGAACATAAGCTCCAGGCTCAAATATTTAAGAGCACTAGGGAGAAACTCAGGGCAATATCGTATCGTTCTGTAATCTGTAATGCATGATTGCAGTGTTTCTTGGCTCATCCCTGCACGTTAAAAATAGAAGCGCTGCTCTAAAGCAAGTTGCTTCATAAATTTTGACTCAAATACCCACTTGGCACCCTGTTTTCCTGGTGATGACTGTGTGGAATAGACTCCCCTTTGGCCTCCTAGGCTGCTCCGAATGCTCCGGCGCAGAGCTGCTGTGACAGCTGCAAAAAACAGATGCCAAGCTGTATGATACCGTATTCTTCCCTGGATAATCCTTAAGGAGTCTGTGTTAAACAAAGCGACTCTGGCAGTGCACAGCCAGGACATCTCCTCTGTGATTCAGCACTAGAAGAAGGTTATTTATGTGGGCGGGTGGTACGATGGGAAGTTTCACATCTTTGCTCTCAATACCCCTAATATTGAAGCAGGTGCTTTCTCTTCCCCAGTAAGCTCCTGTCTCTGCTGCTTATTTGGCTTATAAAAAGATGTCCCAGTACTTCACTGGTGCTTAGCCAGTTTATAACTGGCTTATTGGAAGTACAGGTGATAATACAGAAGGCATTATTTGTACCATGCTCTCCAGCTGGCTCCCCAAAGGTCCGTCTGTACGCAGCATTTCCAAATGTGTAGGCACTTCAGAGCTGAAGTGGGGTCAACTGGTTGTACATACCATGTGAAGAATCATTTTTACTTACTCTGGTTTATGCCATAATATTTTTTTTTTCCCCCATGGCTGTACTCAGTATTTAGGAGATACTCATTAGCATAAATAGGAGTTACATAGCAGCATATCACAGTTAAGCTGTACTTACTGAGGCTTTTAGATCTACAGTACTTAAAGCAGCACTATTTTTATGCTACTTTTCCCAGTGTATAAAAGTGATGATTATTTCTGTGTGTTATTACTTAAGCCTGGTTTTTTTCAAAGAAAAGAAAAATCTTTCTTATTAACACACCATTTTCAGCACCTATTTTCAGATGAAATACGTCCAGGCTTTTTTCTTCTTAAAACATAAATTGGAACAGTGTTCCTAAGCTTTCCAGCTTGGCAAAATCTTAAGCTTTTTTTTTTTATTATTATTATTTCTTTCCACTTATCGTAAATATAAGAACAAAGAATATATCCATAGTAACAAGAAGGATATGTAAGCTTATGTTCATGTGCCTGCTTGGAGAGGTTAACAGATTATTTGATCCTGAATGGCTAGAGTATATGTGTAGAATTGGAAAACAGCACCCTCTCTGCTTTGTAATATCAGAAAGTTTACAGTACTTCATGTCACCCTGATTTCTTTTCACTGTCCTTCTGAGTTTCTGACCCTTTGGTTCAGAAACAGTACCCTAAATCCTTATTAAAATACCCTTTGAATCAAATTGTACCTGAATGCTGAGGGACAAATCTCATTGACCATGAAGGAGCTGAAGTGAAGAAGAGTTTGGACTTGGACATTTTGCAGTGTTCTTGGCAAGATGCCTCCCTGAGTAGCACATAGCTCTGCATCTTCCAGACTGATACTCTCTACCAAATGAGAAGGATGAAATTCTGAAGTCTATGGAGAGGTAGATGTAGATTGAAGCTACACTTACGCTTTGTGTTTTAGGGCAGACGTCAACGCATCACTAGAGAGGGAGGAAATCATACATCCACAGTGGTCCCTTGTCAGGCCTACATGCTGAGATTTAAGGAAGGATGAGTTTGTTAGCTTAATTCCGAGCCCAAGGTTTTATAGTCATGGCCTCTTTTTTTCTGCCTTGGAGTATGAGCAAAATAAACTGATGCCTGCTTGCAGCGTGAACAGAACCACAGAATGCTAGGGGTTGGAAGAGACCTTGAAAGATCATCGAGTCCAACCCCCCTGCCAGAGCAGGATCACCTAGAGCAGGTCCCACAGGAACAGATCCAGGGGGATTTTGAATGACTCCAGAGAAGGAGACTCCACAACCTCCCTGGGCAGCCTGGTCCAGGCTCTGTCGCGCTCACCATGAAAAAGTTCCTCCTTAGGTTTCCGTGGACCCTCCCATGTCCCAGACTTGCACTCATTGCCCTGTGTCCTGTCTGTCATTGGATGTCCCTGAGCAGAGCCTGGCTCCAGCCTCCTGACACTCGCCCTTTACATCTTTATAACCATTAATGAGGTCACCCCTCAGTGACCCACAAAACAAGCTCGTATCTGTCCACGGAGTGTGTGAGCTGAACATGTTCACAAAAAGCTACCAACCTGTTAAGGCACAGTTGGGTGAAGCACATCCCATGGTTTCTGCGTCAGTGCTGAACTCTGCCGTGCTGCTGGGCTGTAGTTCTTGACTGAACTATATCCTCCTTGACCACAAGCCATGGAGCAAACTCTTGACGCCCAAAAGTAGCTGTACAGGTCTCTAGATCTAAAGGCAGGAATCTCCTTTAGCTGAGGTTTGTAGCGTGGCTGCTGAGACATGCATTTCATCCAAGGATCTCCATGAATGCAGCGTAGCCACTAAGACCTTTTCTGCATAACCTGTGTGTAAAAATTCTTGGCATCGCTCCCGTACGCGTTTAACGATGGTGTGGCCACTGAAGGTACCTTCTCAATCCTCAGCTCCCCCATTTGTAGAACAGTATTAATGATATGTATCCGCTTCAGAGGCCAAAGTACAAATTCCTAATGCTACATTTATGCAAAGTATTATTAAGATGACCATCTGGCAAAGGACAGATTCTGGCTTGCAGCCCTTTGTTCTTTCATCTAGCCGTTCTGTTACTATTTTTTAGTATCTCTTGAGTTCCAGACAGGTCTGCAAGCCCAGCAAACCTTTTAACACCTCTGAAAGCTTGGGATAAGCTAAAGAATTCACAGCAACTCTTGCAGCACACAGGGGAAATGGGGTATAAGAATCCCAAATTCTCTAAAATAGCAGAGATTTTGTTCCTGCTATCCCCAATTATTCCCTCCAGGAGTGGGTGGCAGTTCATGGATGGTTGAGCCTGGTACCTGCAAACACAGCCAACCATGTAATAGATGTAACAGTCCAGAAGAGACCAGAGGAGAAGCCCTGCCTCTACTACATCAGCCACCACAAATCACCTTCCTTCCCAACATTCCTGTATGTAAGGTAGAACTCTCCCAGAACTGGATAGTGTCACGTGAAGAGAGTGTAACACAGATATCCTGCATCCCCACGACACTGTGGGCTTTGTGAAAGTGCCGTGCCATTCCTGGGAAGTGGGCTGTGACCATGGTACAGGTGCTGGGAGGTTCTTTCACCCTGCTGCCTCTCCAGGGATAATGTGCTACAGGCTGGCTTTTACTTTTCCCCCCTTCAAATTTGGTTGCCAAGTGGGTTTTTTATCTTTAAAGAGCCAAGAGAGAAAAAACAGGAAGGCAAGAGTTTTCTCAGTTCTACCAGGTAACCTGCGCTTCCCGCCCCAAACCCCAGCATCCTGACTTCCGAGGATGATTGCCTTCATCTAGTGGAGGGGTAGGAGAAGGCAGTTCTCTCTCCCTTCGTTCCTGCAGCCAAAGCCCTGAGTCAGAGGAAGGCAGAGCTGAAGTGTAATTTCAAAGCAGCTTGATTATGACTTTGCATTAGTGCCTGTCACGGATGATGCATATACTCCTACTTGTTTTTTGTAAGTGAGAGCTAGGCGTAATGGGAGCTGGGATGTTCAGGAATGGAGCAGTAGAATACACTGAAATTGGGTAGTCACATTAGCCACCGTGCATGCAGGAATTACAGGGATGTTTGAGAAGGAAGTGGCTGCGCTGCTGATAAAAATGTAGCTTCATGCGAGAGCCAATTACTTACCTACGGCCCTGGAGTGTAACAATACCACACTTCTCTTACAAAAAAAATTATTAAGGGTGACTTGAGGAGCATAAAGCACTGACCTTAAATTAAGATCAGGAACATAAGTTGGCAAAAGCACGGTAGAGCCTATAAAACATTTGGTTAAGCATGATACAATAGATGCAAATCAGCCTGGCTTCCCTGAAGAAGGAAAATCTGATCTTAATATTCTCATCAAATTTAAATCTTACCATTAAAATAGCAGAGAGTGTTTTGTCAGCCGGTTCATCTAGACTTTTGAATAGACTTTGTTGGAATTCTTTAACAGGATGCCATGTCTGGGATTTGTTGTAGTAGGAGACTGTCTAGGTGTGCTGGTTTGGGCTGGGGTGGAGTTAATTTTCTTCACAGTAGCTGGTGTGGGCTGCCTTGGATTTGTGCTGGAAACAGTGTTGGTAACACAGGGGTGTTTTCATCATTGCTGAGGGGAGTCAGGGCTTTTTCTACTCCTCACCACACCAGCAAGTAGACTGGAGGTGCACGGGAAGGTGAGAGGGGAGATAGCTGGGACAGCTGACCCCAACTGACCAAAGGAATGTTCCAGACCATATGACATCACGCTCAGTGATAATACCAGAGGGAAGATTGGGGGGGCAGGTCGCTGCTCGGGGGCTGTCTGGGCATCTCTCGGTTGGTGGTGAGCAGTTGTTTCCATTTGCATTACTTCTCTTTCTAGGGTTTTATTCATCTCTCTTTGTTATTTTCCTTTTCATTACAATTTATTATTATTACTGTTATCATTATTATGACTTTATTTCAGTTATTAAATTGCTCTTATCTCAACCCACAAGTTTTCTCACTTCCACTTCTCTTCCCGCATCCTGGGGCAGGGAAATACCAGAGAGAGTCCAAGGGAGGCTATGAGGATGATGAAGGGACTGGAAGATGTCTCTGATGAGGAAAGGCTGAGAGCCCTGGGGCTGTTTAGCCTGGAGAAGAGAAGCCTGAGAGGGGAGCTTATGAAT
>WTSP01027770.1:23652-68606 GCA_025331215.1 Actenoides lindsayi | reverse complement strand
CACAGCTTGTTGTCAGCAGCAAACTTGCTGAGGGTACACTGAATCCCTCTGTCCATGTTGCCAACAAAGATGTTAAAGAGAGCCAGTCCCAATATTGACCACTGAGTAACGCCACTTGGCTTCCCATGTCACTTACAGCTCTTGACTCATACAAGTAGAGATACACCACTACTCACTTTGGCCTCGTGTGTTCTCTGCATATAGGTTATTGCAGTATCTGTTATTTTGTAAAATTCAACAAAGGGAAAATTAGCATTTTCTCCAATTCTCTTTGCCATATGCTACATTAAACAATATCTATAGCTTAAGGGATGGAATTATTTCTTGTTTGTTGCATTCTACTTTATTGTTTTAATGCAGTTTGCTTTAAGTAATTAATAATTAGGTGCCTCGTGCTGTGCTTTACTGTCACTAGACAGAAATGTATGATGGAGGTGGAGATGTGAGAAAATATAAAAAAAAAAATATTGTTGTTTGAGCTAAATTGTGACCTCTTTATTGCTAATGATTGAACTGGAAATGTTAATATTTATAACTCCTTGACAATGGGAATAAAAGGATTTAAAGTTAGAGGAGGGATACTTCTGTATCAAGAAAGTATTCTGAGAAGTCAGTCTTTCAGTAAATATTTTCAAAAGAGTTTTAGGACTAATAACAGCTTTTACTTTCTATGAGATTGTTATTATCATCTTTTACCACTTGTTGCAAGAGGATTTAAAAGAATCATCTTTGTTGAGATTAATGTGTGTATGTGTATAAAATTACACTCACACAAACCCACAGACACACCTACTGTTATGTATATGAAAGAGGCATAAATATGACAGAAGGGTATATCTTGAATTTTGCCAAGTACCTGTTATTACACAAGGGGCCCTGCTGAACCTGTTCTTGTGGTAGTGGGTATTACTTGGTACCAGAATGCACTGTACTTGCTGATCCATGCATAAAACCCCCTTGCTCTACAAACTTTAAAAATTTAAAGACCTGACATTATAGAAGGATTACAAAAAGAACAACTGTGGGATGTCAAGAGGAAGGGATAACAAGAATAATAGGATGTTTTAGCACAGGCACACTGTGTGCACAATTTGTAGCTAGTCAATAGCAGTAATCACAGTAATTACTAAGCCACCACCTGCTTAGCCATTATCAGAATGCAGGGCGGGGGGGGGGGGGGTATGTATTCCCACAGAGGTGACTTTTAAGGAGGAGTCTGAACATCCAGAGAAAAAAAAGGCATTTGATCACTTCTCAGTATCATATCTATTCAATCTGCAGTAAAGAACATGTAAGCTGGAAACAATACCATTGTGGACTGCAGATATAGGTCCTTCTTTCATACGAATGGTTAAAACATGTCTGAAAGAAGGAATGTGTTGTTGTCTGCTTGTGGTAGGACAGAACTGAAATTGAAACTATGAAAATGTGGCTATTCTGGTCAATGACCTCAGTTATGATCAAAAAAAAGAATAAAATAATGTTTTGTTTTAATCCATTCTAGATATACCTACAGGTAGAAATTTTTAATTGTCATGTTCCCAAGTTCCATTGTCCAGTGGAGAAGAAATCTTGGCATTATTCCAAATTATGGATTGCCTGTTGCTTTCTGTACAGTTCTATCAGCTGTTCCACCAATCCTGTTCTACTTTTGAAATGCCCTCCAGGGGTCTGCTCCCAGACTGCACACTGGAATGAAGACACCCACTTAACAAATGTCTGCTGGTTGGAATATTGATCAACTGAGTTGTCTGTGGATGTGTGTTTATCTGTCTATCTCTTCACCATTCTAACAAGAAATGGGGACAATAAACTGCTACTTGTGGCTCTTGTTACTCTTATAGTAGCCTATGGCTAAAGTCTGAAAGTATACATGTAAATGCATTATATTATTTGTTACAATATTTTATTTTTATTGTTAGTGTGGATTCTGAAGTACTTGGTGTTATAAAGGCATTACTTGTATTTCAGCTCAACTGAATAAAGAATTTAGGACTTGGTATCATCAACAACCTTATAAACATTATAGTTTTAATGAAAGCCATTTTGCATGTCATAGTGGTTGAAAACCTAACATCACCTATTTTAATGAGGTTATTGCTACTGATTTCACTGTGACCAGGATTTCACAAACTTATGTCATTTTGGTTAAAAACTATGATCAGGCTTTAATGGAAGGCATAAGCTATATTCACTTGATTTGCTGCTGAAAATAGGCCACCTCAGAGGCAATAACTACTTAACAGTATGTTGTTGGATTCACATGAAGGAATAAAACACACGCTGTCCATTAATATTTCAGGAAAAATAAAAACCAACAACAGCAGCCACAACAACTTGCTTCAAACCCGCTCTAGCATTTGTGTGATAAGATAAGGGTGAATATGCAGTTCTGGTATTAAAAAGATAAGGCTGACTACTGTTTCTACTTTATTGATTTTCATGGTTGTGGGTTGGCAGGCCTGTGTATTATGGTTAGATAGTAGCTGTGGAGCAGAATGAAGAATTTATTTAGCTAGGTATCACATAACTATTTAGTAAAATGTTAATATACACTTTAGATTATGTCTTCAGAATAGAATACCGAAGATCAGTCATTTTACAACCATTGTACTTTAGAGTATATTTGAGAAAATAGCCATCCAAAGTGTCCTGTGACTCTAGAGGATCTTGAAGGTCAAAAATGGTGGCCAAACTATCACAAGATTTGACAGTTTGCATCAGAAGGAATGCTGTGGCAATGGGGATCATTTCTATGAAAAGCTTTCTTATTAGCTTCCAGGAGGAAATAGAGAGAGAGTGACGAGCATAAACAATGTGTGTGTGTTTGCATGTATGGATATATGTTATAGTGCTCATGGAATTTGAACAATTGTTTTTTGACCATTTGTTGATAGTGAATTGGTAATTTGAGGCTAAATAACTATGATCATGGAACTGACGTTGCAATTTGAAATGTGAACAATCTGTAAGCCCATGATTTACAGTATTATGGGTGGTCTGTAAATAAACAGACAAAATCTGAGAAGAATTTATTTGAAGAAATGGGCAAAGATACATTGTCATTATTTGAAAGTCAAAGATGCACAACTGCAAAATGTCTTGCAATAATTAAATTAAGGGCAGGGAATCATATAGGCTGTGAGGGAGCTGGAGATGATACTGATATTTTTTCAATTATTTAATTTAAGCAATGTTTAAAAATTTGGAAACAAATAATAACAATAATAAAAATGTGTTCTGTATCTTAAATATAACCAAAATAATACATGTACTTAACATCTGTCAAATTTTGCAATCGTGTTGTTCAATATTGCAGAGTTATAATTATATTGCTATGTAATATGACACACTTTCTGCTATTAAATGCCTTTTGCAGATCTGTAGGCCATAGCCCACATGGTATGTAGAATTACACAATGAATTTGTATACATTTCATACCTATATGCTTTTCAGGGCCAGGCAGTATTGCTGCCTACCTATTTCCCATTTCCCAGTATTTAATTAACTGGTCTGAAACCGAAGTTCTACCCACTGTTTTGGACCTGTTTATTAATCTGTTCTACAAATCAGATAAATAAAAAAGGCTATATCCACATATTTCCAAAGCCAAAGAACTAGGGAACTTAAGCAGACGATATATTTCTACATAGCTACATTGGAATATAAATATGAAGTTATACATCAGTATAATTTCAGACACCATACCATAAATATGCATTAAATGTGCCTTTATGCTCCTGCAGCTGAGAACATCAACAGCTGACTATGCATATTTGTGTGTGCAAATAACCAGTTTGCACGTTCTTTTATGGCACTGAGACGTGCTGTGAAACATTAAAACATTCAAGAAATGTGGTATTTAAAATTGTCTGTTAAATATTTTATTTTATTGTAACTTAAATTGCAATAAGAGTCATAGTCAGACTAGGCAGTAAGCACCAAGCTGTGTGTGCATTACAGGATGCTTGCAGCATTCAGTTTTATAATGCAAACCCCACCTATGTAAACAAACATTGCAGAAGAAACAGCATCATCTGTTTATCCTTTGTTTTGGAAATAAAACAATACACAGGCAGATGGTAGCTAGAAGGACACACAAAGACATCAGATAAATAGCATTTTTTTTGCTACCATAGAAAAATTTTTAGATTTCAGAAATCCTTTCCAAATGTTAAGAATAGAGCACTCATGTAAAGTAGAAAACACTGTTAAAAATATAATGAGCTGCTTCTAGACGTCTTCTAGCCAGGTGGATTGCAAAGGTGGTAATGGAACACATAAGAATCACAGAATCATTAAGGTTGGAAAAGACCTCTAAAATCATCAAGTCCAACTGTCCACCTAACACTACTATGACTACTAAGCCATGTCCTAAAGTGCCATGTCTGCATGTTTTTTGAACACCTCCAGGGATGGTGATTTCACCACCTCCCTGTTCAGCCTGTTCCAATGCCTCACCACTCTTTCAGTATAGAAATTTTTCCTGACACCCAACCTAAACCTCCTGTGGCACAACTTCAGCCCATTTCCTCTCATACTGCTAGTTACTCGGGAGACCACACCAACACCCACCTCACTACAACCTCCTCAGCTGTAGAAAGCACTAAGGTCTCCCCTTAGCCTCTTCTCCAGACTAAATAATCTTGGTTCCCTCAGCTGCTCCTCATAAGACGTGTTCTCCAGACCCCTCACCAACTTTGTTGCCCTTCTCTGGACCTGTTCCAGCACCTCAATGTCTTTTTTATACTGTGGTGCCCAAAACTGAACACAATACTCAAGCTGCAGCCTCACTAGTGCTGAGTACAGGAGCACAATCACTTCTCTAGTCCTGCTGGACCCACTATTTCTGATACAGGCCAGGATGCCATTGGCCTTCTTGGCCACTTGGGCACACTGATGGCCCATATTCAGCTGGTTGTCCACCAGCATCCCTAGATCCTTCTCTGCTAGACAGCTTTCCAACGATGCTTGCCCAACCCTGTAGTGTTGTGTGGGGTTCTTGTGACCAAAATGCAGGACCCTGCACTTGGCCTTGTTAAACCTCATACAACTGACTTAGGCCCACCGATCCCACCTGTCCAGATCTCTCTGCAGAGCCTTCCTACTTTCAAGCATATCGACATTCCTGCTTAATTTAGTGTCGTCTTCAGACTTACTGAGGGTGCACTTGATCCCCTCATCCAGATCGTTGATAGCAATATTAAACAACACTGGTCCCAAAACTGAGGTCTGGGTAACACCACATGTGACCAGTCACCAACTGGATTTAACTGTTCTCCACCACTCTTTGGACTCAGCCATCCAGCCAGTTTTTTAACTCAGCAAAGAGTACACCTGTCTAAGCCATGAGCTGCCAGCTTCTTCAGCAGAATGCTGTGGGAGATGGTGTCAAAGGCTTTACTAAAATCCAAATAGACAGCATCCACAGCCCCTCCCTCATACACTGGGTGAGTCATCTGGTCTCAGATAGGCTTCAGGATTGAATTTCTGGAGCTTCAGCATTCTGGGGTCTGTGTTGAAAAGCTCAGAAGTGTCAGCTATTTTAGTTTGAAACAACTTTGATGGTGACTTACTTCTATGAAATAGATATCAAGGAGATTCCCTGGGGCTGGAGTTTGCAGAAGGAAAGATCTCCCCTCTCAAAGGGAAGGGGGAAGTCTCAATGACCTACAGTTACAACAGTCTCCAAGTATGTCTGCTCTGTGTAATGGGGAACTATTTGTCATTCCTATTGTCATATGCCAGCTAGAAATAGTATATGGTTTGGATTTTTTTTCTGATTAATCATAGACACATAGAATAGTTTGTGTTGGAAGCAACCTTTAATGGTCATCTAGTCCAAACCCTCTGCAATGAGCATAGACACCTTTAACTAGATCTGGTTGCTCAGAGCCCTGTCCAACCTGACCATGAATGTTTCAAGGGATGGGGCGTCTACCACCTCTCTGAGCAACCTCTTCCACTGTTTCACCACCCTCAGCATAAAAAATGTCTTCCTTATATCTAGTCTGAGTCTACCCTCTTTTAGTTTTAAACCATATCTCTTATCCTATTACAACAAGCCCTGCTAAAAAGTCTGTCCCCATCTTTCTTATAAGTCCCCTTTAAATATTAAAAGGACACAATAAGGTCTCCCTGGAGCCTTCTTTTCTCTAGGCTGAACAACACATAATTCTTTCAGTTTGTCTTCACAGGAGAGGTGTTCCAGCCCTCTGATCATTTTTATGGCCCTCCTCTGGACTCGCTCCAATAGCTCCATGTCTTTCCTATGCTGAGGCTTCCAGAGCTAGAAGCAGTACTCCAGGTGGAGTCTCACCAGAGTGGAGTAGAGAGGCAAAATCATCTCCCTCAACCTGCTTACCATGCTTCTTTTGATGTGGCCCAGGGTACAGCTGGCTTTCTAGACTGCAAGTGCACATTGCTGACTCATGTCCAGTTTCCAGTACCCCCAGGTGCTTCTCCACAGAGCTGCTCTCAATCCCTTCATCCCCCAGTCTTTACTCATACCTGGGGTTGCCCTAACCCACGTGCAGAATATTGCACTTGACCTTGCTGAGCCTCCTGAGGCTCAGACAGGCCCACTTCTGTAGTTTGTCCAGGTCCCTCTGGATGTTATCCCATTACTCAGGCATGTCAAACACACCACTCAGCTTCGTGTCATCACCAAACTTGCTGAGGGTGCACTTGATCCCACTGTCTGTGTCATTGATAAAGATATTAAATAGCACTGGTCCCAGTATGAACACCTGAGGGACACCACTTGTCACTGCTCTCCATCTGGACATTGAGCCACTGAGCACTCTGGATGCGAATAACCAACCAATTCCTCATCCACTGAACAGTCCATCCATCAAATCTGTACCTCTCCAGTTGTGTCAGAATTGTGTCAAAGGCTTTACAGAAGTCCAGATATATAACATCCATAGCTCTTTTCTTGTCCACTGAAGTAGACACTCCATCATAGAAGGCCACTAGGTTTGTCAGGAAGGACTTGCCCTTGGTGAAGCCATGCTGTCTGTCTTGAATATATAAAATAATACATAACATAAATTATATAATACCAACTTTAAAAATGTTAGTACTTTGGAAAAGACAGAGAACTTCTGTTGTCAATGAAATAAATGAGTATAAAAGAATTAGTATCGTGGACTCCCAAATCACCTTCTTTTTCTAAACAAGATTAGGAACCCAGTATATAAGTCCAAAACTGGCATATTGCAGTAGACATTTTTCTGTCTTACTAGTAGGCAAGAAAATGAGAGAAAGGATGTATTAATATCTTTGCTTTATAGATGGATAATTAAAAAAAAAAAGTTTTAGAAATTATCATAGTGATAGTGATGAATGAGAAAAACTACATATATACAACTTATTTTTATAAGCGAGAACTGTTTTCTTGACAATGCTTTCTGGTCAAGCATAAGTATCTTGGCCACTCTACCTGCATTTTCTAGTTAAGTCAGCAATATATATGCAGCTTCAGAGGCTGTAATGGTGGAAGAGTCAATACCACAAGAAGTAGCTGCTCAATTCCTGGTGCCTCCAGCAGAGCTCAGAGCTCTGCAAGAGCCCCTTGCCCTACAGGTTGTCTCCTTACCATTTGAGAGTTAGGAGTGGGAATCTGCAACACAAATTACCTGAAGATTTATCTACCTTTGCCAACAGGAGCATTGGGAATCACAGTGGAAAAGGTCCATGTGACTGAGTATAGACATCTGCAGACAGGTACATCTAAGCTAGACTCCTATGGAAAGAAATGTACTTATCTGTGGTAAGCTTCATAGCATTCTAACAAAAATAGCCAAAATTTATTAGATGAATTATATACTAAAATGATACATTTTTTTATTTCATAGCCTATAAATCCAGTATTGAATACATCAGACTAACCTAAAGGAAATAAGTTCCCCCCACTGGTCCTCTCTTTATCTCATTTTTCTCCAGGGTTGAGACAATTGTTTCATAGCTACTGGGAAGCAGAGACTTGCAATAAAACTTCAAAGCCTTAAATAGTTAACAAAGGGGAGTCATAACTTTCCTTTTATGTGCAGCTAGGAGTGGTAATACTACTATTTCCTTATAATAAAACACATGGGAGAAGGAGGCTCAAAACTGCATCTAGGAAAAACTTAGCAGTTTAACCTAACTATACCAAACACGCATATTTTAGGACTCAGAACTTGTATGGCTGCATGATATTTTTCTTACTGTCTTTCCCTGGATTGCATGAGAAGACACTATAAAACCATAGCAGTCAGACTGTGCACCCAACTCATCAAAATCCTAACCAGTGCAGTGAGTGAGGACATGGCCAGCATTTTTCTCTATTGACATCAAAGGAAAGAGTATTAAGCCCATATTATATACAGTTTAATGGACTTCTTTGTATAGTGCTGGGAAGGCAGGAGTGACATGTCTTTGAACATAATTTGTAGTTCATAAACGTATTCATTTTTGGAGGCTCAGACAGAGTAATTTGCAGCTAACCAGCTCTAACATTGCTGCCAAGAAAATGATCAAAACAATAAAATTGGCATTGTTACAGAGATTTGGATTGTATAGGATTAAGGATGTAGAAGAAAATTTACTGCTTTGTGGGGAGGTCAGAAGCATTGAAAGCCTGCACACTACCTATGTCCTACATAAGCTGCCGCCTTTTTGCAGGCCCTTTGCTGACTGGCAGCACAGCTTAAGTGTGATTTCTGTTCTGAAACTGAATGTTAGGTTCCATAATTCCCACTTCTGTAAGTGGAGTTTCTGTAAGGAGTTTAAAAACATTTAGTAATATGCAGGACCAGACTCACATTACTATTAAATTATGTCTGACTACATACTCTTTGCAATCTGGGCTCAAAGTGCATGTTAGCCTTTCATAGAGGTGTTGGTTTGGTTTGGTTTTCCTGTACTCATCTTTCTAAATAAAGCTCCAGTGTAACAGAGTTCTGTGGGCTGCTGTATATGTGATTTAAAAATATTTCCTAGTCATACCACTTCTTTATAATGTCCCTTAGAGGGCTGCAAATTCCCATGTGTAGTGGTTTAACTCCGGATGACCACTAAGCATGACACAGTTCCTTGCTAACTCTCTCCCCCTGCAGTGGGACTGAAGAGAGAATCAGAAGAGTAAAAGGGAGAAAACTTGTGGGTTGAGATAAAGACAGTTTAATAAGTAAAGAAAACTGAGTTGTAAATAAGTCAGTGTTGAGCTGTGTTGCTTTTTGAAAAGTTTGGAAAGAGGAATATTTCAATGAGTCAAAGTTTTGCTTATTAAATAAAAATAGCAGAATGATTATTTTTTTAGGAATAAAACCACACCAAAACACAACAAAAGCATTACAGGCTGCATGTGTGAGAGCTAGGTCACACTAAGACAAATTACAGGCTCCTCTGCTACTGGTTTACTTATCAAATAGAACTGTGGATAATTCAGTGAGGGTATTTCCTTAAAGTCTTGCTTTCAGCAAGGAGAAGGGTAACTCCATATGAGTTTGTCTGTGCATGTGGGTGGGATTTTTAAAGTAGGTTGCATGCCTACATTACAAACAAGGGTGTGCCCACAGGGAAAGACTGCTATCTAGGGCAACACCTGGCTCATCTGAGCCAGATCATCATGAAGTGCAGCGCTCCAGGGGTATAAACACTGATAGCACACTGATGTGAGCGGGATCTTCTACACAGGAAATCATTTTGAGAAAAGCTGTAGAAACTAAAAGGGAAGGGAAACAGAGAATTTAAAATAAATAAATAAATAAAATTTTACATGCTAGTGTTATATTCTGTTTGTATTTCCTGTAAGAGAGATTGCTAAGGAAGGATTACTGGTTCTAAGGATTCATTGAAAGCTCTCCAAGTGAGATATTTTGTTAAAAAACATCTCAATGTCAGTCTCCAGAAGTGGTTAGCATGTATTTTTTTTCCCTCGAAACACTCAACATTGAGTATTTATAGTATTCTGGGAGTGTATTGGCTAAACATACCCCTAGAATTTACTTTTATGTCTAGGCAAACACATGTGCAAAACATTCTTATCATTCTCTCTGAAATTATAAATAAAGGAAATCTATTATAAAAAGAGTATGATGTTGCAGTAAGTCATGAATAGATGTAAAGAAAATAGAAAATACTGTAGTTATGTTTTATATGTTATTCTCTCCTCCCATTTCCCAGTCCTGCCTTACGAAAAAAGGAGGTGAGAATAGCAAAAAAGACATTGTCACCACTGTCAATTGCCAACACAGGATAAACAACTAATCACAAGTCTCCAGGCAGTAGGGAGGAAGAATTATAAGGGGAGACTATTTGGGAAAGATATATAGAAAATTATTTCTTATATATAGGCAAAAGATTTCCTAGTTTTAAATCTTTTGAAATGTGAATATTGAATCCGTACAGTCTGAAATTATACTGGACAGCAGCATCTAACCATACTTCAGTCTCTGGATTATGTGTTAAAAACATAGTAGTTAGCACACTGCGGGTTTTTCACTTTAGTGTTCTCATATTCCATGCTTTGAAATGCTAATGTTTGTCAAGAAAACCCTTAAAAAAGATATTATTATTATTTTCTGCCAAGCTGACATTTATATTACATAAGCAAGACAACTCTTTTTAATGGAGATTTTACAGATGCTTGGAGGCTACCAGCTGTTTGTAGATCACCTTCCTGTAAAGTTTCTTGAATATGCTTATATTGGGAACATAATTTGAAATGGTACCTCTTCTGTCCTTTACCAGTATAGTTCTGGAAAGCAAGTAAGCCTATTGTTGTCAAGAGAGATTTTACCTTGATAGTCTGTTTCTAGCTGTATCAAATCCCATCTTTTTTCCCTTTGTTTACTGTTAGCATCATCCTTCAAAACTATGATTTAACAAGATAATTTCTTGAGATTTGTTCCAGAGTAGGTACTTATCTCTCCTCTACATTTTATGAATACTCCTTGATATAGTTATGGGGTAGAAAAAGAGGATACTTTAGCTTTTAATGAAGGAACCTGTGGAGCCAAAGAAGAGACTGCAACTGTGCCTATGAACAGTTTTTCTATATCCAGCAGACCATGTAACTGCTAGAAAATGTTTACATACATATAGAGATGCTATCTTTGTGAAGGAATATTGAACAACAGATATATCTTCTCATATTAATACAAACTCTAAAACTTAAAGGGAGAAACTGGCCAGCTATATTTGTAGGTATTTGATTATGCTTCCTCTTCTTACTACTAAATACATTTTCTGTATACTAGCTTAAATTTCAAGGGGAAAAAAGTATTTCTTTTCTATTAGTATTGTAAAAAAACGTGAATTGGTTTTAATGCTCAAGGATTTCTGTAAACACCTATTGATTTAGTTAAATATCTCTGGTTGATAATAATATTACAAATAAAAAATAAAAAGAAAAAAAAAGAACAACACAGGAAGCATATCCCTTGTAGTTGCAATGAAATATTTCAGTAAATAAGTCTTTTGTGTGGGGATTCATGGATTCTGTTTTTGAAAGGTGCTTAGAAAACGCCCTTTCTCTTATAACATCTTTGCTTTATGAAAATTAAGTATTAGACTTCTAGAAGTCTATGAAAGTCAAACAAGATTTTTTTAAACTTATGAGTGAATATTAGAGTGCATACTAATCTGCTGAAGTGTAATGTACACTTTTTAAAATAGTACAAAAGGTATATTTATATATATGAGTAGAAGGTTAACAGATACTGTTGTGTTTAAATGAGATTTTGCAGAATGATCTTTGATTTTTATGCGTTATGACGGTAACTTTTGAAACAGTGACAGTTTGGGGCTAGAATGTTAGCTGGATTACATCTGATACAAGACCATAAAGAAGAGAAATGCTCCTGTAAACCGCTGTAAAAATAATGCAGGATTTTCATGCAGGTGTATATGAACAGACTACATCTTTCTGCTTCTTAGAGATGACTCAGGGGATAGTAAGGGTCTTAACTTTAGACCTCTCTATTTCTCTATCTAGCTAGTACAGCTGAGGAAGTGTGAACACAAAAATCTATAGCACAAGTGAATTGCTCTTTTCTTTCAGTGTATAAGAAGGAGCTGAGAGAAAGGGATTTGCACTGCTTGGGCTTTCTTATCTATTGTAGTTTTCATAGCATTCATTGTTTTGGTCTGTACTTCAAAATCAGAATTTAACCCTCAGTGAGGTGCTGACTGAAGTTAATTAATTCAACTGATACTGCAGGCATTGAGAATAAGGCCTTTTAGATGCAGCTGAAACTGGTTTTGGTAGTTCATACACGCACAAAAATTCAACCACAGTTCCTCATCTCAGCTTATCCCTCAGGCACCTAACAGTTTCTGATGCAGAAGGCTTCCTTGAAACAAGGGCCTAGGGTTTTACATTGACTGTGATAACTACAGCAGAGGTTTTGCCATTAAGCCGAGCTGAATTTTTCAGAACATGTTACTGAACTCTGTTTAACCATTCTTCTCCCTTTAACCACGGTGGTGCTAAACCAGGCCTGGGGACTCCACACTGGCACAAATACTGCTCATCCATCCATTTGTATTTCATCTGGCACTCATTTTTCCCCAAAGTTAATTTCTCCTGTGTGTGTAGATTGGCTTATTTTCTTTAGTTACACGTCTGTGTTGTGCTGGCTGACTTTGCAAAAGTCTCACTTTTGTTTGTGCAAAGCTCTCATGATTTCATGAAAGAATGTGGTATTGCAAGTCTTAGCCTCCAGTTAAGATGAGCTGCTATCTCTACTGCAGCTTTCAGAAGAGTTCTTCCCAGGGCCATTCTATTTTAAACTTAATTAGATGCTTCAGCTTAGTTTTAAAAAAAGAATCTGGAAAAATGACGATTGGGAGACTGGCAGGTGTAGTGTGGCTCAGTGTCAGGAGGTAACAAAGATTTCTGTGTTAAAGCAGGCACTTTGGTCCCTAATGACATTACTGCAGAGGATGAGTCAAGCAGCTTTTTACCCTGTGATCGCTCTGACTTCATTTTTCTAAATAATAGTAGTAGATAATAAAATAATAAAAAGCAATAGAAATACATAAAATACAACACAAAGTAAAGAAAGGTAATAACCCTCCCCAAATTGTTACCAGTCATAAAAATTTCCAGTCAGATATAACATCCATCTTAGATCTGCTATTCTTTTGTACAAAGACAGCTCTGCAGAGGGGTATAAATCTCAAGTGCCACATTTGTAAGAACTGGGTCATACCAGTTTTAGTTTGTGAACATGAAGCTAGAAACAGTAATGGTAACTTGAGCTTAGCAAATACCTATCGAGAGTAGGGCCATGGTTTACAAAAGCACCTGCACATCTGCAAACTTCCTGAGGGTACCCTCAATCCCTTTGACCAGATCATTCATAAAGATGTTAAACAGAACTGGACCCATTATTGAGCCCTGGGGAACACCACTAGTAATCATCTGCCAACTGGATTTAACTCCATTCATCACCACTCTCTGGGCCCAGCCATCCATCCAGTTTTTTAACCAGTGAAATATACACCCATCCAAGCCATGAGCAGACAGTTTTTCCAGGAGAATGCTGTGGGAAAAAGTGTCAAAAGCTTTATTAAAGTCCAGGTAGGCAACATCCACAGCCTTTGCATCATCTACTAAGCAGGTCACCTTGTTCTAGAAGGAGATCAAGTTAATCAAGTAGGATCTGCCTTTCATAAACCCATGCTGACTGGGCCTGATCACCTGGTTGTCCTGTATGTGCTGTGTAGTGGCACTGAAGATGATCTGCTGAATAGGCAGCATCGAGGTCAGACTGACAGGCCTGTTGTTCCCTGTATTTTCCTTCTCACCCTACTTGTAGATGGACATCACATTTGTAAGCTCAGTAATATGTTTAATCTGTTAAATAGCATTTTGGACATTAAAGGGCCATCACATGGTCTGTTTCTGGCCAAAACTCAGTAATAAGTGATCAGTTGCAATGGAAAGAATAGAGAATCCACTTTTTGCTAGAATATCAAATTAATTGTACATTTGTGACAGTTCTGAGATCTGTTATGTCCATGCAGCATCAGGGAACAGAATACATTGTCTTTAGCTACCCACTACAGAGATAAACACCTAAAAGAAAGTCCAGACCTACTAACTCCAGAAATGCTGGTGTCATTCACATTCTGCCCTCTTTTCCTGCAGTGCTTTTAATTTTTTCTTTCTTTTAGTTTTCTTTCTTCCTGTTACCTTGTTTTTCTCGTTTCTAGCAGCCAGAAAATTACCTTTTTTTTCCCCTTTCTTTTTGCAACCTTTTGTTTTACCATAAAGTTAAATTCTACATGGCTTAGGCACTGACAAAACATTGATTAGAATTTGCCAGCCTTTCTCTCCTTCATGCAGAGGGACCAGAGTTACTTTGGAAAACATAACATCTGCCAGGAGAAAAAAAGGTTTTATAACATAAGTCTGCTTTGTTTTGCTTTTGATTTATGGGAGAAAAAAAAACCACTGTCCTGTTAAGACCACCACATATATTTCCATTTCAGGTTTATGCCAGGAAGTGAAGTAATACTTGTGGAGTTTACTGCTCCTTTTAGGAACGCTTAACCTTCTTTCATAGAAGCATCTACACTTGGGTTTTTGTTGTCATTTGGGAACAAAGCTCTTCTTTCTTGGTCTCTTTTTTGAAACCCACAGTGTCTTCCTTAAGATTCAGCTCTATCCATTTTTCTGCAAACACTATTTTTTCTTTCTAACCTCTACTGTTTCTCCTCAGACTGCCAATATCTCTCCCTGAACCTTAATTTTCTAACTAAAGCTGTGTATTGATGACCTACTGTTTTTCCATAGACTGTCCCATCAATATACTTAAGGTGCAATAAGCACAAAAAAGCTGATGGTGTCTCTGTTTTCTGTTGACTCAGAGTTCCAAGTTGATCTTGATTACTGTTTATTTCTAACTTTATGTAGTTTTAAACAATGGAAACTTACACTCAGTGCAAAAAATTAGTACTCACACAAAATTCAGTTTCAAAGGTTATTTTTAAAATACTCACATTAAACAAGAATCATGCTGAAATATGCTTAAAGATATCAGAATTGACAAAGAAAGGTTCTTGGATTTTTTTATTACAGTGTATCTACAAAGACCTTTTTTAAGCATTTTGTCTACAACAGAGAACATATTCACCTACTAAAACTGATATCTCATCAGTACCTCCTAATAGCCACTTATTTTCTTCCTGGTCTAAGAAATTATTGAGTTGCCTCGTTGACTCATTTAATGGTCACTATTTTGTGCTCTGGACCTCAAAACATACCACTACAGCCTCTGAAGAGCAATTACTTTTTTTTTCTTTACATAGAGCTACAAAAACTTCAATCCACTGGAAAGTAATTTCCCCCTCCAAGTCAAAGGGTAGGAGTTCTGAAAAGGCAAGTGTCAATGTGAAATGAAGAGTGAATAACAGGTAGAAAGATCACATTAAAAAGATTATCTACAGAATCTCTCATGGCTGGAGGGGAGAATTTAAATCACTGGAAGCAAGATATTAATTTAGGAATGATTGCTGTTAATCTATAATGTGAAGTTTATAATTTAGATTTCTTACTGAGAAGATGGAGAAAGTTCTGGATTATTCAGAAAGTCAAAGAGTGTGAGAAATGAATAAAGAGAAATTAATCAGTGAAAGACATGTAAAACAGCTTTGCAAAAGTTGTGTTAAATCTAAACAGAACTTAACTGCTAAATCATTTGTATACCCAGGAGTATTTTCTATAAGGAATTATCCTGTTGACTTTCAAGCTATGTTACAGGAGCTCTTGGGTTTCTGACTTGCAGGTCTATCTCAAGTTTTCTAGTGTCAGTGACAAAGAGGGACATATATCTATATAACTATATCTAACATATATCTATATCTAACACTCAGAGACTGGAGTAGCTATTCAATTGGAAATGGATTCTTACACCATTCTTATAATACATAAACATCTCAACTAACATCCAACACTTGACTAACATCTATCAAGTTCTGATTGTTCTTTCCTCATCTCTCTTTCGTGAATAGCACGTTCAATGTAGTATTTTGTTTTCCAAGTTGTTTGTCTCTTTTGTTGGTTTTTTTTTTTTCCCACCTTCCCCGCCCCCCAAAAAAACAAAACAAAACAAAACAAAAGCATACTATTCTCTGCTTATGTTAAAGACAGCAAGGTCAAAGAAACATGCTTTGCATTCAAATCCATGAAGATTCCCAGTTCCTATGAGAATTTTTACCACACTGAGATTAACCCTGGAAAACTTTGTCTCCTGAACAGATGAGCCTTACTCTAGTTGTGAAGATTATACCAGAAAAAGGACAATCACCAACAAGATACTTCATTCTAATTCTTGAATTGCATTTTATTTATTTATTTTATTTGGTTTAGTATTCTGGAATCTGCCTTCATGTTTTGGTTGATAAGAACCCCATTTTAACCTGATGTGAACTACCCTGGATAGCCCAGGGAGTAAAAGTCAGGTCTGATGTTGTAATGGTATGAGAAGACATTGACATGCTCTCCTGCAGAGACAGAGCTACAGCCCATCACTATGGGCTGAGGAGTTCTGAGTGTCATTGTTTTGTTTTCCATTAATAAAATTTTGCCTCTCCCCTTCAGTGGTTGGTCAATTCCATGGACACAGATAGGCTGTCACAGAGGGTAGTTATCCTCTTTCTTCATGTTGACCTCATAGCAGATGAATAGTCCCCTCTACAGCTGCCACTATGCTTCCTGTGTCTGCAGATTTTAACTTACATAGCTTGGCATGTGACAAAGGCAGCATTCCTTTTCCAAACAGAAATTCACAGAAGCTGTGTCTGAGTTTAGCCATTTTTGACTTTGATGTCTGTTTTCCACAGACTTACTGTACAGAACTGGGGGATATTCTCTAAAGGTGGCAGGATGTTATTTTAAAGTACATCTTTATACAGACAGTAGTGAACTTCTGGAGATTTTGGCCCAGGAAGCTGGGGAAGCAAACAGCACCAGCAAGTTCAGGAAGAGATAAAAACCAGTCACAGGCAAGAGTTGTGTTGGTGGCTGTTAAAAGAGCTGGGCAAGGATGTAATTTCCAACATCTTTTATAGAACTGTTCTGCATGCTGGAGAAGTGCAAGGAGACTTGAATTCAAAAAATGGCTAGACTTTCATGCTTTCCCTAAATAACATCTCCTGGGCTGGATGATCCTGGGCTAGCCTCACCCAGCATGGCATCATATTTCCTTAGGATCACTTCAAAGCATTAGATGAAACTGAGCAGGAATCTGAATAAAGAGTGATAGTAAAGATGAGATCTTTACAAAGGTGCAATGCTTCTTGGATGAAGATGTGGCAGAATGCCTCTCTTTGACACAAAATCAATGGAGTTTATTATATATGACCTGTCCTGGAGATGTATGTGTATTTTTTATGAACTTAAGAAAATGTACTTTCTTCATTAAAATTGCTCTGGAGATTCTTAAGCAATTAATATCAAATTCTGTTGCTAACTTCTTGTTTCAACAATCATCAACAACAACTTTATGTTTTTTATCATGGTCTCACTAAACTGAAGGCAATTATGAGACCAATAGATGTAGAAAACTCATATTAAAGCAGAACAAATTTTCTATTGTAGGTCACTGGTTCAAATCCAGTTCATGCTGTTATTAACCGCAAACTACAATTTACAAGCTCTTTGGTGGATGTGAACTTAACTGATGATTCCCATTTACTTCATGAGAAAGATCACATAACAATGATCCCGCTAGAAACCAAATGGATCTGGACTAATATCTTCTTTGCAATTCAACTATCTTAAGACTAGAACTAAGGTACTGTTTGAGCACCATAAAAAACCTTATTCTTGGTGTAGTGTTATGAATGCTTTGTGGCTATTTTTACTTATGATAGTGTCAATCTGTTCTCTATTATAAACACTAGTATTGAATAAAGGAAAAGAAAAAAGTTTATTTAGGGATTCAGAATGAGATACAATGAGAGTAAGTATATTGTGGGGGTTGAAAAAAGATTTATGAAATAATGCTAGGTAAGATACTGAGTCTTTCATATTCAGCTGGGATATTCCATTGTAGGTCAGGCATGTTGAATTACTCTTTTCTTTCCACTACTGAAATTGGTAACCTACTCCAGAAACACACATAGAATTGAAAAAAAAGAGGTCAAAACTAGCACATGAATACATCAAAGGGTTTTGGAATGATAACAAGACTTTTAATCAGCCCCTGGTTGTTTACTGACAGCAAGATATCTGAACCAGCCATTTAACAGGTTAGGAGTTAATCATGCACAGCTAATTGGTGCTCCTAGAACACCACTTTTTAACGATGTGGATTTCTACCCTGTGAGTGTGCCCTGTTTCAGACACTCAAGAGTCTGAGTTGCAGGACACTGGCTTGTAATTTACATAGCCTTAAGAAGGCAACAGCAAATGACCAAAACAAAAGAAAAAATCAAGTTCTTAAATACATTAATAGCAAGTCAGTAGATAACCCAGTCCTGAAATACACATAAAGTAGTAAAAGATCAAAACCAGTATGTCACCTGCAGGTGTTCAACAAGACATGAGAGCAGTAAATACATGAAATCATTGAACTGTCTAACCAATCCTGTGTCACTTCAACAAAAACTACTACTAAAAAGAACCAAACAACCAAACAAAAAACAAACACAAACCAAAACAACCAAAAATCACATCTTGAAATTGAACTGATAGGAGAATGCAAAGAATTTAAACTCCCATGTTTCAGCTCCTCTCTAATCAAGTCGGTAAGTTTAAAAGTGATCTAAATTCACAGAATCACAGAATCACAGAATGTCAGGGGCTGTAAGGGACCTCAAAAGATCATCGAGTCCAACCCCCCTGCCAGAGCAGGATCACCTATACCAGATCACACAAGGAACATGTCCAGGCAGGTTTTGAGTATCTCCAGAGAGGGAGACTCCACAACCCACCTGGGCAGCCTGTTCCAGTGTTCCGTCACCCTCACATGGAAAAAAATTCCTCCTCATGTTTGCATGAAACTTCCTATGACAGAACTTCCTTCTGTTTACAATGCTAAGCTACTTAATGTGTGTTTCTTGACAAAAAGATATAAAAGGAAGTACAACAACAAAGAGCCCGAATTGAAGATACTTGTTTTATCACAGGATCACAGAATGGTAAGGGTTGGAAGGGACCTCTGTAGATCATCCAGTCCATCCCCCTGACAAAACAGGTTCACCTAGAGCAGGTTGCACAGGAACGTGTCCAGGCAGGTTTTGAAAGTCTCTGGAGGAGACTCCACAACCTCTCTGGGCAGCCTTTTCCAATGCTTCATCATCCTCACAATAAAGAAGTTTCTCCCTTTTCTCAGCTGGAACTTCCTGTGTTCCAGTTTGTGCCTGTTGCCCTTTGTCCCTTCACTGGGAACAACTTCAAAGTGTCTGGCCCCATCCTGTTGACATCCACCCTTTAGATATTTATAAATATTGGTATCCCTTTTCAGTCTTCTCCAGGCTAAATAGAACCATGTCTCTTAGACTTTCATTCTAAGAGAGATGTTCTAATCCCCTAATCATCTTTGTAGCCCTCCATTGGATTCTCCCAGTAGTTCCCTGACTCACTTGAAATGAAGAGTCCAGAACTGGACACAGTACTCTGAGATGTTGCCTTACTAGAACAGAGTAGAGGGGGAGGAGAACCTCCCTTGACCTGCTGGTCATACTCTTCTCAGTGCACCCCAGGATACCACTGGCCTTCTTGGCTACAAGAGTGCACTGCTGGCTTATGGTTAACCTGCTGCCCACCAGGATTCCAAGGTCCTTCTCCACGGAGCTTCTTTCTAGCAGGTCAACCCCCTGTATGTATGTGGACCTTTAGTTAGCTAGCCTGCTCATCTTTATATAAAAGTTAGTCACCTTGCTGGTTCATGAGACTGAGTTTTCACCTACTCTTAAAAAGAGGGAAAAAGACATTTTCAGAAATCAAGCATAATCAATTATAATCTGTTCCCATAATTTCCATGTGTATGACTTCTCTGTGTATATTTCTATGAAATTTTATATGCAATGAACCTGCGCCAACAGAAAAGAAAATAAGATTGAATTTTTTTTTTTTTTTGAGGATTTTCGAGTAAAGGAAGACTCGAAAAGAGCTATACAAAAAGTGTTTTAGAAGTAACTTGAAAACACCAAAGTACACTAGTCTTCTTTTACTGATACTATTTTTTATTCCTCTCTTGCTAAGATTAAAGATTTAGATTTTGTCTAGATTACTTCAGAGCAAATCGTTTGCTCTGAAAACAAAAATTAAAAAATACCTCACAGAATTGGATTGTACTAAATGACAAAGCTAAATTTTTCAGCACCACAAACCTATATTTATGAACAGAATCAATACACATCAGCTCTCTCACCCAAGACACAAACTTGGCAAGAGAAGCTTGGTCTGCTTATAAAAATATTGAGAAAGAAAGTGAGATAACAGTTTAAAATACATGCTTCTCATCATATTTGGTTAGGACTATTTGATTTTGGGATTTTTTTGTGGGTTTTTTTTGTTTGATTGCTTATTTTTCCCCCAAGGAAAAAATCAAATTTTAAGAATAATATCAACTACTAAGATTTTTCATTTCAAACTATATTGTCCTTTATAGGAAATATATTAGCTAACAACTAAAAACTTAGAGCTGAAAACTCAGCTTACAGCATTCATCTTTTGGTGAAATGAGCAGAAATAAACCATTTCAAGGTGTACTCAAAAAACAATTGAAAAAAACAGTTTTCCTTCAAAATTTAGTTTCAACAGGATTTTTTGACTAGTCCTAGTTCTGTTTTATAAATTCCACACATCACTAAACATCAGCTCTGTTCTTTTATGCATTCTATCAGGCAAAACATAATGTTTTTGCATATATATTACTTTAAATATATTTAGTCATTTGAACTTATGATTTCAGGTCAGTAAAATATTGCCTTGTTTTGTAGGGATTTTTTTTTTTTTATGTTTTACTGTGATATTTCACCCAGTAAATGAGAAAGCATTTCTGTCACAAATATTTTTTTCTGAATTAAATATTTAGCCTCTACAAATACTTATGACTTTTAACCTAGTTTTCTGTGAGCATTTGTTCCAGTAAAATCTGGTTGTTCAAATGAACATGGAAAGCAAATAACAAAGAACAGAGATCATGGCCAAAGCAAGTCCATTAAATAATGAAAATAAATATTTGTCTATGTTATTCTTTATGCTTTAGTGACAATACCTCATTATGGGGATGCTTTATCTTGCTTTCCCAGTAAGTAAAATGAGAAATTCATAGTTGTTCAGTTGAATTTACCTGGCTGAAACATCATATCAGAAGAAAAACATAGGGAATCAGTCTCAGGCCAATGGAAGTTTTTATGAAAACCTCAATATCCTTGATGCTGAAAAAAAATCTTCAAAAAACAGCTAAAGGTGATTATGGTTATGATAACAAGAAAGAACTTAAAAAATATAGAGAGAGGTGAATGAATCTCCTGTGCAGGTATCCACCAAGTCTATATGATCTGTGTGCTTATCTGCAAAAGTATGGAATGGGATACTTTGCAGGTCTCTGATTTTGCACCAGCAGGTCATGTTTCAGAGACAGAGATTAAGATGCAAACTTAACAGGTTTTCATGGGAGATAGTTGCTCATTCGCTTACAGAATGAGATTTTAAAGCGGTTCATCTAAATCCAGGGTTTGACTCACACAGGCACCTGCTCCATGTGGAAGTTCTATGTATCTAGCCAAAGGGGGTCTGCTAGAGCAGACTAGCTCCACCTCTGCCCTTGCACACAGACTTTTCTTTAGTGTGTGCTGGATGACTGTTTTCACCGAAGTCTTATTCTAGCATGCTGTTAAAATGAAGCCAAAGTACATATGAACCAAAGATACAGGAAATGCCCTTGAGTCCACAACAGAAAAGCAAGAATGGAGGCTCATACACTTCTTCAGTACTTCCCATTAATGTTAAAATTCACCTGATTATGTTTCAGATTGTGCTTCTTGTAAGGTTGTGGTAGAAAGGGTGTTGTACCCAAATAATAATGATAATAAAAATGATAAAATATAAGGGTTAATTACTTACGACACTGAAGTCAAAGGCAAAACTCCTATTGTCCTGTTTTCCTTGTGTTTCCAATTTAGATCAGAATCAATGCCTTAATTACGCTTGTAATGGAACGTGACTGGCACTGAGAACATAATTTTCATTTATCCCTTAAGAAAAATAAATTGTTCAGCCTGCATCACTCTGAATTCTTGTTATCAGACTGACTTGCATTTTCTTGGAATTACTCCACAAATGAGACTGCAATTTAGTTTTTGATTTAATGTTTTACACATTGAATTTCACTCCAGATTTTCTCTAGCTCTTTTAAGCTGAAGTATGAGTTCAGTTTACGAACACTTTGAATAGCATAGCATTCAGAGCAGCAACTTTGGTGGCAGAAGCCTAAGAAAGGCACTGTTACTGAGTACTTTCTTGGTTGGCCTCACTTACATTTGAATTAATAAAAACAATGTTGTGTTTAAAGAGAGCTAGCTTCATACAGCCTATGGGATGGCAATTGAAAGTCTTGCCCTCCCAGGTCATGGAGAGGCTAACTGCAGGAGACATTTTCCCTTTCAGAAGTCAGTCTTTTGATCTTCCCTCAGGATGAAAAGAACAGGCGAAATTTTAAAGAGAGGTGTATAGAAGTTGTTATGATCTAGTTGCTTGAGTCAGATCACAGCTACATAGTGATTTTTAATTGGCATGAATTCATGCTGCTGTCGAAAAGGTTGGTCACACTTTTCTTCTTGCTCCCAGCTGTACATTCCAATTTATCAGCTCAAGTATTCATGCAAACTGATACAGCCAATGTATAAATCAAGAAAACAAACAAACAAACAAACAAGCAGTTTTGCGCAAGATGAGTGTCATGATCAGTTTGTTCAGCCATCTAGATGGAAGAATGCTCTTACTTTGTGCAAACATAGGAATCAGATGGCTTCTTTCAACTTCAGGGCAGATTTATGGGGGTTAGAGTGACAGAGTAATCATGGAATCAGCATCCTATTACCTTGTCAGTCACTCAGGGACCCACTTTTATGGGTTTCATCCAGACTGAGAGGACCTCATCAGCATATATTACCGCTTTAACCCCTCTCATAAGGTACAAGAGTTCTCAGGCTCCTGAGGCTAAAGCCAGAGGAAAAATTAAACACCAAAATATTCACTGCCTGCAACAGGATCAAGCTTTCAAGTGGAATTAATAACATCTAAGTTAAGCAATGTTCCTAAATAAAAATGCATCTTGTTATTTGAAAAGAAAGAGTTCCATCAAGGTGACATGAGTGGATGACCAGGAATTTCAGCAGACACTTTTTTCATTAAGATAGCACAAGAGACTTTCAGACCTTTGAAAGTTATGGAAGTCCTAAGTTGCCTCCACTCTTATTTCACCTCTTTTCTGAGGTGAAAGTCTTGTCTGAAGACTGAGGTGTTGCCTGTTTAGGTATAACCTCTGTAGCATGAAAGGTCATAAGTAAGAACTAGGGAATACAAGGCACTACACAGCAAAACAAATCGTATGAGGAAATCAGTTCCTGTAAACCTCCTTATGAAGCTGAAAAATTTATCAAGTATTTTTAACTATGTAAAAATGTCAAGGAAAATAAAAGCCCTTGAAACTAAGGCATTACCTTGACTAGAACTGAAAGGAGGTGTAAATACATGATCATATATGGGCTTGAACAAAACAGTAGCAGTTTTGCAAAGCTTAGCCACCTTAACTCTCTGTGTGGCTAGTTCTGAGAAGGAAAAAATTCAATGCACCTGAAGATCTCAGTTGCACAATGCCCTCTGAGAAGCTAAGGCATTGCATCCTTCATTTGAAGGCATTTTTTTGACTCTGTTTATTTTGCAATTCCTAAATAGGACAAAGAGAAAAGAACTTTTTGCAGAATGCTTTACCATTTATGCTCATGAAATTTAGTCTCCCACAAAAGATTATCCTCTCCTCTTCTGTCTTAGAGAAGAGTTATCCAACCAGGCCCTTTTCTGACAGCTTCTAAGTTCTGTTCCTCCTCCATCTTTGGCCACTTGACTTCACTTTAGTCTGCTTTAATAATGAGAGCCTTCTTTAATAGAAAGCAACGTAAAAAAAAGACCTCATTTCCTTTTTCTTGATTAATTTTGCATCCCTCAGTACCTATTTACCTTGATAGATCAGAACATCATTTCCCAGGAAATGAATTAATTTAAATAACACTTTTCTTAAGGAGACAGTAGAGGAATTGGTGCAGTGTTTTTCAGGGTTACATTGTTTGTGGGCAGATTGTGTGTCCATTTCAACACTTAAATCTTTAGAAAATGTGTGTCCTGGCATAAGTTTGAAAAAAGAAAAAAGAAATTATTTTTGCCTGACTCATGAAGGTTAATGCAGTTAAATAGCTACCCTACCTTTGTTCCAGACATGTCCTATTATACTCCCAACTTTATTTAGTAAAAGAAAGACAGAATTCAAATAACCACTAGAGAAATTACAAATGAGAAAGACAGAAGGACTTTCCTGTTTTATCAAAAAGCAGAGTCTCATGCACCAAAAAAAAAAATTAAGAAACAGTCAAGAGAATTACTTCAAGCTCAGGCATAGATAATAGGTGATAATAATTAATTGTTAGGAAAGAGAGAAAGAATTAGGTTTTTAAAATTCCAAAGAACTGAGACAAGTACTCTAGGGAGATTCCAGTGTGAGAGGCAGAAATTAAATGAAAATACACAGAATGTGGGAAACATAAAATATTGACCAATAGGAAAAGCTGGGTATTGGATAACATCAGCTCTTGCTTACAGATCTTGACTGTGTTACTCATTGGTACAACACATGTAGAATGTGTAAGTGGGTCTTATGTAGAGGACATGCACACAAAAAGTAGTTGTCCTTTGCATACTCCTTTGCAGTCATGTATAATCAAAACTATCTTGCAAACAGCTATCTAGATTTGTGAAAATATTTTTTAAGTAAACATTTTCAGCAATATCAATCATCTCCACATGTCAAACTTCATTTCTTTGTTTGGTTTGGTTTTGGGGTTTTTGGGTTTTTTGTTTGTTTGTTTGTTTTTAAAGAAAATCTCCAATACCATTCAGTGTTAGAAGAAGAAAGCACATGAGCAAGCAGAAAGAAATGGCAGAGGTACAGTACAAGGTTTACTTTTCCTACAATAGTTGAGCAGTGTCAAGATTTCTAAGAAATGAATGGCAGAGGGTTGTTTGGAATTGCAAAGAACTGCGAGCAGAAATATTAATTTTGACAGGCAAGTGGTCATGCTGACACTGAAAACTGGTGCAATCTCCTGTTTTTAGGAACTATAATTAGGCAATAAGTAAATCAATTCACATTGCACAATGGTGAATGTGTGTTTCTTTATTGAATTGTTCTGTTTTCCTCAGGTAGCATGTGTGCCAAATGATGTAATAGTTACCATGGGAACTATCCTTGTATAATGAGAACTGTAGAATAAAGCTCTGAGAGCTTCTAAAACCCCACCTGTCATGCACGTATTATTTTTCTTCATAAAAAAGAATAAATAAATAATAATAAAAATAATACTCTTCCACTTAGCTCCTTAAGTAGCACTTCATTCTTAAAATAGACCTGCTGATATTGCTCTCACTGTTTCAAGTATATGTCATCTAGTGTGAGCTCCAAATATATGATCATTTATTTAAAATAGGAAAAAAAAGGAAAATTGTGAGGACAAAAATTAAAAGTATAAATTAGAGAACTGGTTTAGAAAGATGGATATTATAATGTGCTGGTTTAGAGAAAAAGGAAGTTTCTAAAATATTACAGTTTGTTTACAATGCTTTTCTAGTGACACAAAAAAAAAAGGCGGTATTTATTCATTAGCATCAGAAAAGTGTATCAAATACTTCTTCTCTATTAATCTGACAGTCTTTCTTTCTAATAATGGAAGAGAATAGGAAAACATTTTCTGCAAAAGCACTTAAAATACCCTTTTGGGAATCTGAATGTTTTACCAAGCCTAATATTTTGCAAATGCTGTAATTTTGTGGCAAAATAACACATTTTATTTTTTATCCAGGGGGAATGCTTAAACCACAGTCCTTTTACTTTCTGTTTTTATGCCAGCATACAGAGAAATCATATCTGTATAATGGGTACTAAGAACAACAAGAAAAACTGTAGTTCCTTATGTTTCTTTTTCCTTCTTTGTGCTTATGTAGCTAAGTGGAATCAGATATGATCAATTAGTATTTCAACTATACCATCCCCAAAAATCTGATTTTACCAAATAGTGCATTGGATGCAAGGATTTTAATTTTTATTATATTTTGGAGAACCTTTACAGCACTGCTCACTACTTGGAATATTCTGTGAGTCACAAATGAGTGTCTTTTGACACAGTGTGCAGTAAATTGCAAAAGGAGAGACTGCAAAGTAGGTCTCCTTCAGGTAGCCTTAAGCCACCAGTTAACATTTTTCACTATTTGGCTTTACTTTTGTTTAATATATGGAATACAAATTTTCATTTTAAGCAGAGTTTATCTGGAAAAGAAATATTTCTCAAATTTCTTAAGTTCTGGAAACACTGATCTTTTATAATGTACATGACTAACTTATAGAAATAAATCTGATGTGTTAATTCTAATACGTTGTACTTACACAACGTCTTTCTTCATAAGTACTTTACTGACATTTATTAATTAATGGTCTGATCCTGCAACCCTTACTCATCCACATAACTTTTACTTGTGATTGCAATCATTGAGACCTTTTGCATGAGTAAGATTTAGAGAGACTATGTCTGTTCAATAGTAAATGAAGCTCATAAACATATAACCAAGTAAGGCTTTAGGAAACTAATTGCAACATGGCTTGATGGAGGCAGCTATAGGCAAATTAGACAGTTGTGTGGCCCAGAATGTACCTGGCTGCAGCAAAAGAGGCTCAGATATGCTTTCTTTGTGCCAGAGCACTGCTGAACCACTGTGGCTCCTAATGTTGTATTCAGAAGTAGTTTTTAACAAAACTTCAGGTCTCCCTGAGGAAGGAAAGGGATAAAGAACAAAAACCAAGCCAAACAAACAAAAAAAACCCAAACAAAAAACCAAACCAAAAAAAAAAAAAAAAAAAAAGAAAAATAAAACATGGAGAAACTAACCGATTATGAGACAAAATAGAAGAAAAGGAGGAAGGATATGTGTGTCACAGGATCAAAAGTATAAAAGCAAAAACCACCAAGTGCAGCAACCCAAGAGAGCCCACTGTTCCCTGAAAATATCCAAGGAGTTGTCCGTTGCTGATGTGTCCTGGGATTTGACACCACCTGGGAGAGGAAAAAGGTCCTGCAGTGGCTTTGACTCCACACCATGTTCACTCCTCCATCAAGATTCCTCTTTTTGGTGAGGTGAATCAGCTTGGACGGGCTCAGAGGACTGGAGGAGGAGGTCCTGCAACTCAGTGAAGACTTAGAATGTGAGTATAAATGAAAACATGAGGGAAAAGTGCAACTAACCATCTTAGTAACATGATCAGGATCTTGAGACGCATGGAGTTCCTTTGTGCCTGACTTTCCCTCCTGTTGCAAAAGGAAACAGTTGAGGATCCCAACAAAAAACATACTATGAACACATCCATGCCCACCAATTTGTTAGGTAGTTTCCAGCTGATGTGTTCAGGCAATCAAATCTGAAAGTGGTCCACTGGGTTTTTACCCTCTGCTCTTGAGAGAGCAGAAGGTCTTTTTACCCTGGATGTGAGCAGGACATGACACTGATGACACGGAGTCAGTTAAGTATGAGCTTGCAAAGGCATTTTCATGGTTATTTCATGTCCTGACTGGATGTTATGCATCCTCTTCAGGCATGTGGAAGTGCTATATAGGAAGGCTAGATGTCCTGGTTTGAATTAGAACAGAATTAATTCTGTTCAGTGACTTTACTTTTCAGTTAAGTCTTTTCTAAGTAACTGCACTTTCTGAAGTTAACAGGATATTTTTGCAGTGTTTGCTTCTGGAAGTGATAACACTTGATGTTTATAGTTAATATCAAGGATTAGTATAGAGAAAGGCTCTTGCTTATACTTGCTTCTATGGAGATGAAGGCCACTGCTAAATCCTGTGTACCGCATTGGGAGTGCAGAAAGTAAAAGGCTGCACCTGAAGAAAGGAGCGGACAGGACAAGTGACCCTAAACAGACCAATGAGGTATTCCATCCCATATATGTCATGTTCAGTGTAAAGCTGAGGAATCAGGATGGTCAAGCTCTTTTCTTTAATGGTCATCATCTGAGGAGGACTCTGTCGATCCTGCTTTTGATCCCGGTTCATGTGTTCCTGTGATCCAGTTCGAGAACCCAGCTTCTGAATCTGGTTCCTGTCTTCTGCTGAGTCCAGTTTAATAAAGCACATCCAGTGGCCACCCCAGGCCTAACCTGTGACACTAGACACACAGGGAAAAGGCCTAGGAAGAAGTAGTGGAGGAAGATCATGATATATACTCCTTCGGGGCATGCACAAAATAATAGAGGATTCCTGTATTCAAAGTATCCTTTAATTTCTTGAGCAAATGGTGGTGAAATGCAGTAGCTAGACTGCCACATGGACTGTGCAAACAACACAGAGACAATCTCTTTCTGTCTGACATGACCATTCCTGGTACACTGAGGGGTACTCTGCCACTTGCATATAGGAGACATGTAGCAAGGGTTTGGCTAGAATGTTTCTCTTATTGTTCGTGTGGAGGACCTGATCTCTTCCAAAAATTCTTCTAAGCGACAAAGAGCTCCTTCCCAAACAGTTCAGTAGAGATTCAGAAAAGACCTCTCAGGCTGGCAGCCAAAAACTTCTAGAGCCTTTGCTGCCATAAGTGGTGTGGGTTGTGACTACTTATGAAGACTATGTTATGGCTTCTCTCAGCAACATTGTTCACCACAGTTGCCTGCATCGTTCACATCTCAACAGCAGTAACAATACTCTAAGATCGACTTTCCAAGGACCCTAGTTCTGGACTGGCACAAGAGTTTCAGTCCTAGATTTATATCACAGCCTATCTTCAGACCTTTACCCCTCTTCTTCCTATATCTATGTGTCTGAGAAGCCTTGAGTCAGCTCTGTGCCTCACAAAATGTCAGAAATGGCAATGGATTCTGAGCCCAGAGCAAGCAGAGTCCATTTCAGCCTTTTTAAAAGTGGTTTGGATACATTTATGTAACATATCTTACTTACAAAAATGGTCTGAATGATTTCAGTAGGACCACTCAGGAGTAAAAATTATTTGCTTGAGTAAGAGTTTGAGGATCAACCATTTATCAGTAAATGTTGTGAAAATACTTTTTTTTTTCAATAAGAAATTCCTGTGAGTAAAGACCTGGATTCATCCCAGGGAGTACAGATACTTTCTTTACTAAATTATCTAATTTGGGTTGTTGGATAAAGCTCCCTTTAGGGAGAGAGAGTTAGGAGGGAAAGGATGGCATCTACAGATATTTATTTAGCCCATTAAGGTCTAATTCTCTGCCTGGAGAAGCTTCTCTGTCTCTCCTGACAGGAGGGAAGCTTCCAGTAATTAGGCACCTAAGTTATACACTGCTGCAAAGTGGGCTGAAGCCGAGTCGTAATGCAATCAATTCTACTCCATGTGTCCAGACAAGTCATGGAAATTCAACTTCTGTGAAAACTGTTCTCACTGTAACCTCTCCTGCAGCCTCCCCTGCCTCTTCTGGGCCTGGTTACAATGATCCCTGGACCAGCTCTGATGCAGCTCAGCAGCATAACCTTGATTTATACTTTTAAGAAAATTGTTAGGCAGTGAGGAAGAGCTATGAGAAAGTGGAGCTGAGAAGGACAAGAAAGAGAAAATTGCAAACAGAGGTGTGATTATAGATTTGAGGAATGTTAGTAGCTTAATGATTCAAGATGAAAACCATCAACTTGGTTGTCATCAAAAAAGAAAAAAAAACCCCAAACCAACAACCAAACACAAAACATTCCAAGGAGTTGATTGGTGTTATTAATGTCAAGCTGTTGCTGATGTCAGTGGTCTCCTTTGGGGGTGGCAGTTTAGCAAGACCAAGTGATCAGCAACTAAGCAAAACAACATTTTGGGGAGCAGCTGCTGCTTCCTCTCCTCACTAATGCCTGTGTGGATAAGAAAGACTTCTCAGTGCCTTCTTGAGGATAGTGAGCACACTAATGTTCAATCTAGGAGTTCATTAAACCTAGCTCCATTTCTTGTGTATTAGTGAATAAATAATTGCTTATATGCCTTTAGCTGCAGATATCCTGCTCTCAGAGCCTCTTTGAGCATGGTTAAATATGCCCAAATAAAATGATCCAAAGAAGGACAACAACGCCTTATGTTAAGAGTTGGTAACTTTATAACAGCAAATGGTATAGTCCCATTATCTTCTTAAGAATCTTGCATTGTAAGAGCCATACTTATTTTGACTGACACTCTCTTGATTCTTCATGTGCTATGGTTCTTCGGTTGATGCTGTATTTTTCAGAAAATTTTTCTCCTTCTCACTATTAATCTTTTGCAAGTGCTGTGAAAATCACAAATATTACTGTATTTGGAAATCAGAAGGGAGATTTTTCATCATAGACATTTGTTTAAAAAGATCCTTTAAGGATAGGCTAAAAACTGCTTTATTGCATATTTGTTTTTTAATATAGTACTCTGTGTAATTCTCTTTTACCTGCCTTCATTTATCTTTTAGTTGTTTTAAGACTGTCCTTAGTTATAAGTAATAATTGAAGTATGTCAGAGCTCACTAGCCTTTTTCTGCTCTGTGTGCTGTAAGAATGATTTTCATATTACACTGACCCATTACATTTCTTAATTTTGTATTGAAAAAATACAGAATCCTCCTGATTTGTCTTTTTGTTGAGAACCAAAAGCTCTTGATTTTCATGGTATAGAGAAACTGCATCTAAGCAGTGAGGCTTGTTAATATCCCTGAGTTCTGTAAATGCCTTATTTTCATAATTATAACCTATTAAGTTCTCCTGTATTAAAAGCCCAGTAGGAATCATGAATTGTGTAAGATCACATGTTAAACTGGTTAAGCAACCAGCAAAAATATATTTAATGTCAATGTAAAAACAGACAAATTATTCTGAATTTCCAACTTCTACAGAAACTGGAGAGGAAGAAAATGGTCTTTCTTCCTTTCATTATCTTTAAGGGAAGTGTACAAATTTCCAGGGCCTTCCACTCTCTAAGAAAACTGTTGATCAGAACTTTGAAGTGAAATCACCCATCTTCCTCCAGAAAGTGAATACACAAGGCAAATCTAGTCACTTTAGCTTCTTTTTCATTTTCTCACAAGAAGAACAAGTTGGCTATAAAAATGGAGAACATTCTAGCCCCTCAGGTGAAACAGATTGAACAAAAAGGCTTAAAAATCACTGCTCACCATGTATGTAAGAAATTCTTTCCTCTGAACGGTTTGCTAGTCCAGCGATTTCTAGAAAAAACCCACAATCTCCTCTGTCAGTGATGAGGCTTGGCTGTGGCTTTGATCTATGCTTCAGGAAAGCCCTCCTGCTGCTTACATGTTATGTTTTTAGCAGTCTTTCAAAACCAGTACCACTTTGGTGCTGCCCAAATCTTTTCCTCTTCCACTGTCTTGTCCATTTCTGCTCTGGTCTCACTCACTTGTCTAATACTAACTGCTTTTTTGCAACAATATTAATTTTCAGTCCCCTCAACAAGCACTTCTGCCTTTCCAAGTGGCCAGGTATCCATGGGCAGCTGCATTCAGTGCATTCAGCTTCAACTCAGATTAATCACAGCCTGAGGGTTCTGCTTGTCTGAAGCTCTGCTGCAGGATCTCATGTTCTGGGTGGATTTCTCTCTTTTTGCCCTGTGCTGCACCCTGAAAACATCCCTTCAGTGAGCAGGCAGAGGTGCTCTAGAGGAAACAGAAAGCAATCTCCCCTCCCTAACATGAGATCCTGCTTCTCCCATCTGTATTAGCCAAACAAAGGCAAACAGTTTGCAGCACTCAGTCACTCCTTTTGTACAGAGCATACAGTACCCACATGGTAAAATATGAACAAGCACCATATACGTCTTGTACATGTTATGAATATTTAAGCAGATATAAGACACAGTATTTTGATAGAATTTAATAAGAAACTGGTTCATCAAAATTAAGTATCCAAGATGGGAATTTTTTTTAATCCCTCCCCCCTTTATCAGTACAGAAAGCGGACAGCAGAATTTAGGCCTTTTTCACAGCAGAAATTAAATAAAATCAACAAGTGCCAGCACATCACTTAGGTTTTCATGAAAGCACATTTTTTAAGGGTAAAGCATTAATATTTTTTTTGTGTTTTATTTCTTGGTGTCTTCCTCAGAGTTTTACTTTGTTTTGTTTTAATAAATAATTTTAATAACTTGCACTGATTTTCTTGCAATTAACTTTCAGGCATTAGAAAAAGAAGATGTACAGTTTATTTGGACCAATGTTCTACTGATGCCTTTAACAATAATCAGAGATATTATTGCATTCTTTCTCAAGGGGCATATAAATTGCATAAATAAAGAATGATTCCATGCATTTTCTTCATCTATAGTCTTAGCCACTTTTCTTTGATTACTTTACAAGAAAGGAAAAAAGATTTTAAGAAACAATCTTTGAATGCTTAGGAGAAAGCTATAGTTTCCTAAGATCTTACTGAAGAGTGGTATGAAATACTTTTCCCATCCAAAACATATGGGTTGGTAACTGTGGCAGTAGAGTGAGACTTTTGGAGCTTGCAGAGGAAATTATTTGATTTTCATAAATCAGGATCCTCTCTGTTTGCTGTTCTAGAGAGAAATTCTAAGCTATTACTTATTTTATCTTTTATTTTGGATTTACTTCCTGTCAGAAACAGTGAAGATATTTATAAGCAGGTTTTTAATTTATAAGGAGAAATAGAGTGAGCTTAAAGAAGTAAAACCAGAATATAAAATAAATAAAAATATGCTAAATTGCTTTCAAGTGAAAGAGAGAAAGAGAAAAGACACAATTAGCACTCCAAAAAAATTGCATGATCATTGATTGGTAAAGGAAAAGGATTACAAAAATGTCGGTACTCTGAACCCAGAGAGACAAAGCACAATACTTTTGACAGCACATTTTTGAAACATATGTGCAATACACTGTGCATATTTGGTGAGTCCTTTTCCCAGAGGAGAAAGCTGCATCTATATCTTTTACATAGAAGTTTGACGTCTTGAATATATACTGAAGGTGTCTAGTTCTATACAGTCACTTCCTACAACTCTGGAGCTACTCTTAAGTTTGTGTACATTAATACAATGCCAATGAAATCAACAGATCTTTGCCAATTTACATCAGCTGAGGTTCCAAGGTTGCTGGGGAGGGGGGAGAAAAGACCTGGGTGTCCTAGAAAACAGAAAGAAAAATAAGAAAATGGCATTCACTTGACGGCGTATTGAAAACACACAGAACTAACTGGGTTTTTTCCTCACCAGCTTCCTACAGAAACAGTGGAAGTGTGTTATAGCAACTGTAGTACATCCGTGCAGGATTGAATTCATATAGCTAATGAATTAATAGAAAATAACAGAACCAGTTTCAACAAATGTACACTCATTTATTTGTGACTTACAATGAGACAAATCAAATCTTCTATAAACAAAATAGTAGACAATAAGGACATATCAATCCTTTAGGGTCAATTCTTATCACACACAGCGTTTGCACCCTCCTTGATTTCAGCAGCCATTGACTGTTTCCAGAACAGCCACAGTTCTGGGAAACAGACCTCCAGCTAATCAGTTAACACTCTGATTTTGTAATTTATTGCAGAGGGTTCCTTCACCTCCTTTACAAATGCTGTCACCATACCCATCCGGATAGAATTGTTCCCAACAAAAACTAATGGAAACCTTACCCTTGAGCACCATATTTTGCTTATAGCTTGGCCTGAATTATATTGCCTTATGCTTTTTACCAGTTGTCAGGGAACTATTGTATGATGTTGTGAAAACAGAGAGAGATGGTTTGTTCACTTGAAAGGATACATCTACAACTGGTCAACTGAATATCTTACTGGGGAAATGCTCAGTATCCAGTGTAATGATTTCTAATGCCATTTTAGGTATTCTGTGTATTACATGGCCTCCATCTGTATCAACAAGGTACAGGTCTTCTATTGTTCCTGTGCCATATCTGTCAGTCCTGTGTTGGTGTTTCTCTTACCCTATGGAATGTGAAATGGCAGTGGGTGCTGACAGACTGGCAACTGCATTGAGTTCTATATCTCCGTCAATTATAGTCAGAACATAGACATAGACATTCAGCTCAAACGAAGATAGCTGTATCGAAGACAAATTTATTTGTGCATTTGCCTTTTGAGTTGATGCCCAAACATAACTTAAACACAGCACTAGGAGGAATTAAAAGAAAGTAGTACAGATATTTGGAAATAATAGCATAGAAGTGCTTTCCCATGGAACAATTTGATTGATAATCAGATGTCTGCTAGTTTAAAGCAAGTTGAATGACTTCTGATTAACTTAACCCATGACTTAGAGTGACTAATGAGTCTACTAATGTAACTGAGAACAAAAAAAATTGTGGCCAGGGAGTCACAAAATGAGACTCAGTTAATGGCCAGGGCAATGATAACTGGAGTCTTCATAAACCTTAAAAAAGTGTTCAGCTCACCCAATTTTAGACAGTGAGTAGACCTCTGTGCCTGAGCAGGGCACTAAGCTTCTTTTATATCCAATGGAGAGAAATATGAACATATAGGGCACAGTTCATCTTTCCTAGTTTATTAGACTACTTTAGGGTGAAATAAATTTCTTCCTAACAGTGTCTATTTCTCTTCATTGGAAATAAAAAGAACCTAGGGCAGCTAGTTTAAATTCAGGTATCTACATTTGATCAGAGGACTCCCACCTGGGTGTCTGTAGATAATAGTGTGTCTTAGATCAGAGGGAAGCACTGCACCATCTGCTCCAGACAGGCTTGTCTAAAGCTTCATTCCCACCAGAGGTAGCCCTTATTGGCATGCCAATTACAGGAACAGCCATATTTATCCTTAAATTTGCCACATAGCTAGAGGTACCTAATACTACCCAGTTAACATTGTTACAAGTATTTTAAAACTGTAGCATCCACAAACAGACAAGGTGCAAACAGATTAATATTTATGCACAGATTAAATCAACAAAATTAAACAATAGTCACTTGTTCTTTTCATCCATCCCACCAAAATTTGACATTGTACAAAAGACCATGTGTGAAAAAAAGTGTTATCAAGAGGATTTGAGAAAATATTATGCAGGCAAAGTAAGACACTTAGAGCAGGATTTAGAGTTCATATTAATTACAGCTAATGTTACCAACAAAGCACATGGGAAAGAACATCAAGGGTGGTGAAAAAATATGCAAAATATTATCTTGTTTTGCTATCAGGAAAGCATCCAGCAAAAGGTATTGTTTTTGCTGTCATTGCAGTCAGTCTGTTAGCAGCCTGAAAGTTTATACCTGCTAGAAGGTACCCAGCCTGTTGTTTGGCAACATGGGTTGCCAAGGCAACAGAAGCCAGTGACACTTTGCTTTCTTCCTGGTGGATTCTGCCACTAAAATACAGAAATCGAGTTCCTGAACTGACCTGATGGCTCTCCAGAAGACATTTTTTTCATGTCATAAAATCCTTATCTCATAATGAAGCACTGAGGTATTCTGAAATATTAAATGTGTTTCTTTATTTTGGCAATTCTTATTGATGTGTTGCAGTTAATTTCATTTATTGTGATGATGCTTAGAAGTTTGACATACTGGTCAAAATAATACTGAAAAGGATACTACCATTCTTTCATTAGCCCTTTTTTCTCTTGGTAAAACTAGATAATAGAAATAAATCATAGAGATTAAAATCTCCCCAGAGTTAACTATTTAAAATCTATAAATAATATTTCATGCAATTAGGTACAGATATGGAAAACCAACAGGGCTTTTTGGTGTACAGTTTGCAATGTTTAAATAATAGCTTCAAGAGATACTGCTTTTTAATTTGGTTTGAGATAAACAAAAAATATTCACTGAAGCATAGAAAATGTCTTAAGGGAACGTGTGAAAGAGAAAAAATCTGAGCTAGAATCCTTCCTCCCAGTATAATGAAACTCTTGGTTTGTTCACCATTAGGGAACAAACAAAACTAACTCTTTTCTCTCTTAGGCCTAACTTTGCACACATTCCCCCTTGTTTAAACCCCATGAGTTTTTTCTTTGTGACTCATTACTCAGTTCAGTGTAGAAATTCTTTTGAATATCCCTTAAAGCTATTCTTCCATTGATCTGCACAATGACATGCCTCCCATAGCAGATGGTCTCACTTGTCCCAAATGTTTCCATCTTCTTTTCTGGATAAATTTAGAGAGAATAAAATTGTCAAATATGATTAATTCTGTAATTTGTTATAAATTGTAATATATTTATTTAGGCATTTACTTTTGAAAGCATTCCTATGTCTTTACATGCTGAGAGAGAAATCAGGGTTTTACATCTTTATGTTAATATGTAAATAACATTTGACTTGAAGATTCAGAATTCTGTCTTCAGGTTTTAAAATTTCTCCTAGTCTCCCTTAAGATAATAATTGTTTGTTTTGCATTGCCAGCTCATAACTTTATACTTTTCTGAAGAAAAATATATGATCAAGTGCATGGATACAGTCCACATTCCTGACATCAATTAATTCACTTTGTATGTGAACTAAGCATACCGATGAAAACTAGTTTACTGTAATGTGAAGAAAGCAAACCCGCAGCAAAGAACAAGAACTACATATACACTATACCCAAACTGTTTATTCAAAATGAGGCCACAGGCATCATGTGGACCCTTTGCAGGTTGCAAAAACTGAAGGTGCTGTTTTGTCTAGAGATGAGGCTTCCTTGCTAGCATCTACTTGCTTCTAGTTTCAAAAATAAATACAGGGTCATAATGGAATATGGTGAAAGAGGAGTTACAACTGAATTGCTGCTCAGTAAGAGGGAATGATGCACGATTAATGTCACAGACTGGGGACTTCTGCATTAGAAAAATAGAACAAAACACCAAACATATGATCTCTAAGTTCAGTGCAGAATTGCAGATTAGAATGCTTAGAACATTAATTTAAGACATACACAGCAACTAAGGAGAATAATAATTCAGAAGTCTGAAGTAACATAAAGGAAGTAGAACTTGGAAACATTTTATAGTGGTTAAAATAGTCTCCACTTGTAGATATGATTGAAATTATCCCTACTGTTACTTTTATGATGTCAGATCCATATACGAATAACCTAACCGCTTACTTGCTGAATAACAGTTATACTATAATTTGTACTTGCCTAAAAATTTCATATATTATATTAAAGTATAGCTGTTGAGGCTTTAAGTAATAGAACAAAATTTTTAACCCAAGTAGAATACAGTAAGTACTCAAAGCATGCATTTTCGTTTGTTTGGTTTTTTTTTGTCATTGAGTCTTTGTCTATAAAAACTGCTTTTCAGGCACACTTTGCTGTACATAAGATGTTCAGGAGGAATCATATATTCTGTACCCTCCAACAAAACATAGTTCAAATACAACAGTTTTCAAAACTCTTCAAATTTAAGCAATATCTATCCCAGAGGAATGTATGTATCTACTTACCTCTGATGGGACACTGAGGTTTTAGTTTTAACGTATTGATTCCTTTTAAGTTATTTTTACCTTGTGGAAAAAAAATATACCTCACATCCATTTTATTGGTACTCACAAAAGTAATTGCAATGGGGGTGGCAGTTGTAGGCCCACAAACAACCCAGCTGGAATTAAGACATGGAAATGAAAGAAAATGCTGACTCTAAGAAGGAATATTTTATTGTTTCCAGTCTAACTCACTATTAACCAACAATAATGAAGAACTTCTTGAAAAACATAAAATAATAATAAAGGAATAAAGAATGAGTGGTGACAAGAAGAGAGAAATAAATGTTAGCAGTGGGAAGATGACTAAAAGTGCTGCTTCTGCAAGGAATATTGTTTCTCCTTAAAAAGTAGGTTTCTGTACGGGAGAATAAGGCGAGAGGAATGGAAATGAAAGCAGAAAGAAGGTTCTAACATCACAAAATCACAGAGAGACATGTATTCCCCTGAAACAGTTTGTAAAATCTGTTCTATCTTATTTGACCGTAGCCATGCATATTTGCAGTAAATGTTAAATTACTTTCTTACAGCCTGTAGTATGGCGTGAGAATATCCCACACTTGTCACATGACTGGTGGGTACTTTGTTACAGATTATCACAGTAAGGCACAGAACCTATTCACTCTTACTTTGAGGATATATTTTCCCACCTCCTTTACACATCAGTGTATGGACAGATGGCAAGAGCTACTTGAACTTACTTACTTCCTACTTCCTAATTGAACTTTTTTTTTTTTTCTCTCACTTCCAGAAAATAAAAAAAAATCTTCTAAATACAAAAAAAAGCATGTTGCTCATTGAGATTTAAAAAAAAAAAAAAAAAAAAAGTATTTTAAAAAAATCATAGATTTGCACTTTATATAACTAAAGAACATAATTTTAAATACCTCAGAATATAAAAAGGAAGAAGGTGATAACATCTCACGGTGTTGATGGAAAAGACTTAAAATAATCAACTGCCTGGCAGTGAAAAGATACACTATAACATACAGTTTTACTGCATATTACATATAACTTTCAGTTGATCTTTTGTAAAGACTTTCTGACTGTGGTGGTTTCAGCTTAATGACAGTCATGTGGTTGCTACCAGGGAAGGTGAGGGCTCGTGGACAGCAAAGTAAGTTGCAAGTTCTCTAAATAGATGGAAATGGTGGAGTGGACGGTCTAGTCTCCTATGGTACAGTAGAATGTAAGAGCTAAATATGATAATGAGTTCTCAAAGAAGATGTCATTAGTTAAAATCCATCCAGGTATTTTTTTTTCTGTGGTGAAATTGTTTGTTTGCTGACATCTTTTCAGCTAGAGGAGTCCTAAACTAGAAGTAAATTTTGTGAATATTTGCAAACATTCTGTTTCAACTAGTAAATCTCAAAAGTTTTTATCCTTTCTTCTATTCTGCCTTCTCTTTGTGAATCTGGTTAATCATGGGCTCACTTTGGATCTTGATTATCACTTCATTTATGACTATAAATTCATCCACTACAACCCAGCACTTTGCTCAGAAACAATATGTCATTAAGGTTTTTTTATGTAATACAGCTCTTTAGTGGAGAACCTGCTCTTTAGCTTCTTGCCTTAGATTTGCTCAGACAGTGTATCTGGTCACCTAGAAATTAGAAGAAAACAGTGAACATAAACATATAACGACATATTTTTGGGAGAAAATGTAATTTTTTTCTCAGGTTGTATCATTCTGAATGATTTACTCATCTAGAAAAGCAATTATTAATTTTCTAGTGTATCTTTATCTCTTTCTTACACCTCTGTTTTCTTCAAGTATGTTTTAGTAGTCTTCATAGGCTGGAAAAATTCGATTTGTTTACTTATTTAAAATCACTTGGCTTATCAAGCTGTTTTTTTCAACATTAACTAAAATGTGAAATAAGTGAAAGAAAAAATCCTGTGTAATGCATTTGCTGATCATAGAGTTATGGAAATCTTTCTATTACTATACACAGACATATGTAAAAGCTGAAGGAACTAAACAAAATATTATAGGTAGATAAAATTGGAAAATTATGCTCAGGTATTTGAAGATGCATATATAAAAGCACTTTTTATTTAAAAAGTGAAATAAGCATTTTGTTATGTCTCAATAGTTTTGACCATCATTTATCAATTATACAATAGCAGAGACTAGCAATTGCTATTCAAGATTGATTTCAATAATAGAAGTTCTGAATTCTCATCTGATAAATCCGTGTTCTTAGTGCTCTGGATATATTAAGTGTAGGTAGAACTACTAAAACATTGTGTAAATTTTAGTTCTAATTCTCAAAAAGCCCTGTGATAACCATGTTCAGCTGGAGTTTTCTTTCAGCATTACAATGAACATTCTAACTCGCTTGAATACAGCTGATCCATGTATTATCTTGAGTTACTCTAAAACAGTTATTGAAATTTAATTTTAAAAACCAACCTACAAATAGAAAAGTGATAATAACTTCATTTTATTTTCCTGTGAGGTACATAATAGTATTTTCTGTGAGTGAATTGCCCATTAATAGTCTCAGTGTGCTAGTTTTGACCTAATGTAAACAAGATAGCCTCTTAATTATAATTTATCTATCTGTATTGAATGTACCATAAATTAATGTGCTGCATTTAACAAATGATATTAAAACTAATCGGGAAAAAAAGGATTTGCTGCTGGCAAGAATTCAAGATTATTTTTTCTAAATCTTTCAAAAACTGCAAATTGTTACAACTTTATTTTGAATGAGACCTTTATCAAAACCAAGCATGAAGCAAATTTACTAGTTGTCCCTAAAGTGCATACATAAAATTTTGATATCTTTTTAAAGTGAAAGCTTTATTTATTTGTGTACATATATTCTTTGTCCTCTTCAAGGATATTGAATTTATGTAATAAGATCTACGTGCATCTGTAATATATTTTGTGAATGTTTAAATTATAGGAAAAAAAGCTTCATATACAGGGTTCTGTTATGCCCTAAAGTAATTGGCAAGAAAACAATGCCTGTGCCAAAACACCTTTATCTGCACCATTTATTGATTGTTGTTAGGGAAAACCAATATGTTGTTTTGTTCCTCTGAGTCATTGTCGTGGCTTTACTGCCTCTGCAGCCTTACTGTGCAGGGACAGCCTCTTTTGGGGGATCAGAACAATTCACTTTCCTCATTGTCCCATGCGTGGGATGAGATAGGGGTCTAGAGGACAAGTTTTATGAGGAACAGCTGAGGGAACTCGGATTGTTTAGCCTGGAGAAAAGGAGGCTCGGGGGAGACCTTATCACTCTCTACAACTACCTGAAGGTGCAGGTTGGTCCCTTCTCCCAGGTGACAAGTGATAAGAGAAGAGGAAATGGCCTCAATTTGCACTAAGGAAGGTGTAGTTTGGACATTAGGAAAAACTTCTTCATTGAAAGTGTTTTTAATCATTGAAAGAGGCTGCTCAGGGAAGTGGTGAAGGTGTTTAAAAGACATGCAGATGAGGTGCTTAGGGACATGGTTTAGTGGTGGGATAGGCAATGATGGGTTAATGGTTGGACTCGATGATCTTAAAGGTCTTTTCCAATCAATATGATTTTATGATTCTATGATTGTATAATCTGCAGGCCAGTTGTTATACTTCGGTGTGTCTTAAACGGCACCAGATATTCATGTTCAGCAGCTATAATGGCAGCTTAGACAACCAGATAACACTGATACTGTACACACATTTATCTTTCTGGCTGTAGAACTGGGTCCCATCCTATATCTAACAATATGCTATTTATATGTATCATAAGGTCAGAGTTGTGGTTATCTGTGGAATAGTTCTTTAGTCTGTAAATTGAGACTAAGGTCATGTGAAAAGCTAAGTTCTCTCAATTCAGTGTCAGTTGCAGGAGGAATTTAACACCCTGGATAAGTGGAGTACTGAAAATCAGTAGTTGTTCATTCAAAAAGAGATTTTAAGATATCATATTTCTCTAGGGGAGAAACAAGTTTTTTTGTTTTCTGAAATAAGGAAGCAAGTGTTCATTACTGACAATCTTTTTATCTGGCCTGAGAACATTCAGACAACATATGGTGATGACATGTTGTATGTGTCCATAAGGTATTCTATACATTTTCTACTCACTATTTTCTGCAAAGTAGAATAAATTTTCCATATGTTTCCAAAACTACTCTAACAATCTTTAATCCACTTCCGTTATTTAGTTTTAGTCCTAACAAATATTATAACATGCTTCAATTTGGCAGTTAAATGCTTGTTACTTAGTATTTTTACAGTAACTACTATCACAGGGATCAAACTGAAAAAGGACCTGTAAAATTAATTTTTTTTTGTTATTTTTTTCTGTTTTCATAGACCTGCTTTGCCTGCTTTCAGTAATCTTTTGCTCTTAGTAAATCCGTTCTCAGTTATGATAAATTGATGGGTGACTAACTGCAAGATTGTACTGTAAATGACCCATCTATCACCTTTTTAAGCCTAAATTTCACATAATTTAAAAATAGAAGATGGAGTAGAATGAATAGAAGATACATGACACCAGGATTTTGTGTCTGTCAGACTGCTTCTTCAACAGGAATTTGTATTTTGGGGAAACAAAATTAAATCTCTATATATCTCATTTGTAAACAGAAAGTATTTGTTCTCAAGCAATGAAATGTGGATTGCCAGAAGCAGGCATCAGGATATTATTGAAAAATTCCCAGCAGAGTTAAAGTTTCACTCAGAGACTTACTTCTCAAAGCAATCTCTGCAATTCTAGAAATAGATCTGCTTGTGGCAAGCTGAAGTAAGTTAAATGGTTTCTGAATTCCCATTTAAAATATAAGTAAAATGGGAAGAAAAAACCAAACAAAGAAACAAAAAACCCCAACAAACGAACTATCAAACAAGCAAAATAAACATGACGTAAGGAATTGTCAAGAAGTGTCCCTACTCACTATTGAAGTACAGTTTTAAAAATATATGAAGTACAACAAACTGAAGGAAATCACTGTTTTATAACTCTGGTTCAACTCCTATAAAATAATTTGAAATAGTGATAAACTGTATTACCAGGAATGAAATTAAAGGAACTCCTCTTTCAGTACAGAAGGTAATAATTGCTCTAAAATATGAGATGAATTGCATTAAATATACTTGGCCATCATAATATAGTCAATTATGTTAAAAAAAAAATCCATCCAGATACTGCGGTCATGCTAAATGTTTTCAACAATTGAGTAAAAGAAATGATGGAAGTAAATGCCTCCTCAAGACTAGTGTAAATTTGAGGCTGAAGCCATTTCTGCTGTTGCTCAGTATGATACAAGTAACTCTTAATGAGAAATGGGAAGTTCCGCTCAGAATAAGTTACTGACTTATTTTGAGAAATTTTAGTCTGATTTGGGTATATTTTATTTTGAATTTTAACTCACACTGAAGTACTGCAGATCAGAGTCTTAATAAAGAGATTAGTACCTCCCATCACTGAGAAATACCTTTCTATGTGTGAAGAATGGTCTGCCAAAAATACCTAGTAATCGGGTGTATTTTAAATAAGCAGAATTTCAAATCTCTTGAACACTAGTCAGATCTAAGGACCTTAACTTGTGTAGGGTTATATATTGTCTTATAAAATATAGGCTGTGCTGTATTAAATTTTCAAATTCTGTTTCTCAAAGGAAAGATTCATGTAGGACAATTATTTCACCTATATGTTCTCTTCCTTGGCACTTGTTTATTTAAATCATAGAACTATATAATAATAGAATTGTTGAGGTTGGAAGGTGTTGCTGGAGAGCATAGCACAAGTCCTAAATAAGACTGAGTTGCTTGTTAGGGAAGAGGTCTTCCCACTGTTCTATGTGGGTGACCGCTACATCTAACCTATAGGAAAAACTCATTAAAGGGTTTGTTTTAAATATCATCCCCCTAAGTACTTAAAGTTTTGGAATTATGAAGAGACGTTTCCTTGCATTTAGAATTTATAGCTGCCTTTTGCAGGCATCAAAGTGTCATATATATAATTTGCAGCAGACAGGATAAGAATTCAGGCTCTGCTATCTCATCAGTTTTAGGTGTCCAGCTGTAATAACCTGTGCTACAAGCTACAGAGCTTTCTGAATTGGGGCTTGCTCATTGACTACCTGAAGATGATTCCATTTTGATAAAATAAATATTCAATCAGCTAGAGGAAATGAACAAACATGATTCTGTAGCATAGCAGATACCATAGGAAAATCTAGTTCTATTAAACTCACAAAGATTTTAGACTAAGAAGTAATGGGACAGCACGAATGAAAACTAATTGTCCTTCTGCTCTGAGTTACTGTTGTAACCACTAGGTACTGTGCACTCTTGCTTTATCTCTGTGTGAACAGATATATAAGAATTTATTACAAAATGGAGTAGCTCCAGTCAGGTTCTAAAATACTCAGCCAATACACATTTTGTGAATCATAGGTGTGGAAAATCCTGTAGATGATGAGTACCTACCAGACCAGTGTTCTCAGGTTGTAGGTGGCTCTGCTTATTTGCTCTTGCAGGGTTTGTAGCTATCTTCAGTGTGTTATCAAAGAAATAGATCAGTAGTATAGGTAAAAGTAATAATACAGCTTTTCTTTTAACAATAATTATTAAAAAAAATAAAACCATGCAAGGTAATTTCTAACCTACCAGATCTAATTTCTAATTTACCAGCCAGAGCTGGAATCACAGATGTAGCGTCTGTTTCCAGCTCTGTTGTTGGATTGCTGATTGACTTCGGGCATTCACCAACTGAATTTCTGCTTTTGTCCTCAATTTAGTCCTCAGTCATGGCAGCACAGTGCTGTTATCAATCAAAAGAACAGGGGTTGAACTACCTGTTTAATAAGTTTCTTGCTGAGGATAGAATTATTATTTACGGAATTCTTACGGTTTTGCATATTATTATCTTTCATTGATTTGCAATCATAATGATTGGTACAAAGCAGTTCTCACAAGCAGGCATGGAGGTTCTAGAAGCTCAAACTAATTTGCCACCTCAATAGAAATTTGTTATTAAAAGACTGTAATGAAATGAATTCTAGACTCAGTTGATTCTCCTTAATGTTGTCCCTTATGGCTGTACTTAATTCATAGTCATCTTAATTTAAAAAAAAAAAAAAAAAAAAAAAAAAAAAAAAAAAAAAAAAAAAAAAAAAAAAAAAAAAAATAAAAAAAATCGGAAGGACACCACTTTGAAACCAAAAACCCGGATTTAATTTAAAAAAAAATATAAAAAAAAAAAAAAAAAAAAAAAAAAAAAAAAAAATCAAGA
>WTSP01027770.1:3735-14781 GCA_025331215.1 Actenoides lindsayi | reverse complement strand
TCTGGGCAGCCTGTTCCAGAGCTCCATCACCCTCACAGTGAAAAAGTTTTTCCTTATGTTTCTGTGGAACCTCTTATTCTCCAGCTTGCAGCCGTTGTCCCTTGTCCTATCACTAGACAGAAAAGAGAAGAGCCTGGCTCCATCCTCCTGACACTTGCCCTTTACGTATTTATAGACATTAATGAGATCCTCCCTCAGTCTCCTCTTCTCCAAGCTAAAGAGACCCAGCTCCCTCAGCCTTTCCTCATAAGGGAGATGCTCCATTCCCTTCATCATCTTTGTGGCTCTGTGCTGGACTCTTTCAAGCAGTTCCCTGTCCTTCTTGAACTGAGTGGCCCAGAGCTAGACACAATATTCCAGATGAGGTCTCACCAGGGCAGAGTAGAGGGGGAGGAGAACCTGTCTCAACCTACTAATCACACCCCTTCTAATCCACCCCAGGATGTCATTGGCCTTCTTGGCCAGGAGGGTGCATTGCTGGCTCATGGTCATCCTGCTGTCCACCAGGACCCCCTGGTCCTTTTCCCCCATGCTACTCTCTAACAAGTCAACCCCCAACCTATACTGCTATATGGGGTTATTCTTTCCCAGACACAAGACTCTACCCCTGCCCTTGTTGTATTTCATTAGATTTCTCCCTGCCCAACTCTCCAGCCTGTCTAGGTCACACAATGGCAGCACAGCCTTCTGGTGTGTCAGCCACTCCTCCCAGTTTTGTATCATCAGCAAACTTGTCGACCATGCACTCTGTTCCATCATCCAGGTCATTGATGGCTGGTACTGGCCCCAGTACTAACCCCTGAGGGACTCCACTAGATACAGGCCTCCAACTAGACTCTGCCCCATTAACCACAACTCTCTGACTTCTTTCCTTCAACTAATTAACAGTCCACCTCACTACCTGACCATCCAGCCCACATTTTCTCAGTTTAGCTGCAAGAATGCTGTGGGAGACATTGTCAAATGCTTTACTGAAATCAAGATAGACCACATCCACTGCACTACCATCATCTCTCCACCTGCTTATCTCTTCATAGAAGGCTATCAGGCTGGTCAAACATTATTTCTACTTGGTAAAACAATGCTGACTGCTCCTGATGAATCCTTGATATGCCTAGAGACAGCACCAAGGGTAAGTTGTTCCATCACCTTTCCAGGGATGGAGGTGATGCTGTCCAGTCTGTACCTACCCGGGTCCTCCTTCTTGCCCTTTTTGAAGACTGGAGTGACATTTTCTTTTTTCCAGTCCTCAAGCACCTGTCATGTTCTCCATGATTTACTAAACATGGTGGAGAGTGGTCTAGCAATGACTCTTAGCTCCCTCAGCACTTGTGGGTGCATCCCATCAGACCCCATGGACTTATGTACACCCAGATTACTCAGTTGATCCCTAACCCAGTCTTCATCAACCAAGGTACTCTCCAATTAGTTCCCTGGGAAAACTTAGAAATCTATCTAAAGCTGCTCCTTTTAACTTAACACATTTTGTATATTTGCACGTGCTTTGCAGACAGTGTATTTATCACTGGCAATCCATAATAACCTTTACTTCTGTTGCTTTCAATAAACTTCACTATTTATGCTGCTAGTCTCAGAAGTTCCTCACTGGGCACCACCAGCTCCTTACTGTGTGAAACCACAGAGCACCACTAGACGGGGAGTGCAGTGCCATTAGTGAATCCGGAGCCGTGAGAGTTCAGATACACTGAATGCAACCAGACTAATAGTGCCAAATTGGACATCACTCAGAATCTAAACCCTCTGATATCTGAGGACAAGCTGGAACTCAAGGGGTGTTATTTTCGGACAAATTACCCTTTTGCGCAACAGGAACACTTATATTTGAAATCATCATGATAATATGAATAAGTAATCATTAATGAAAATGTAATTTGATCTTAAAGGAAAAAGAAGGAAGCAGACAGAATTACAGGTGTATGTGAAATTCAGTTTGTGGTTCAGATCTTGCAGCACTCCCTATTAAAATTCTCCCTTAGCCTCTGTGGAAACTGGTATGATTTCACTGGGGCCATGTTGAAGTTGGTATTTCTATGGGGAAAAAAACCCAAACAACAAAACAAACAAAACCAAACAAACAACAAAAGCGGAAAAAACAGTAACTGTAAAAGTAACAAAAAAATGTTCATAGTAAAAACAAACAAAAGAAATTATAATTTTTTTCTACTTCTGTTTTCAAGTAGTGCCTAAAACTAAACCTCCTTAAAAATATTTGTTGCCTGCTCAGGAAATAAGAGCTGTTATTGATTGTCCTCTGAATCATTAGAATAGAGAGTCAAAGAAGTGCTTAGTTTCATATTACACTATGACCTTGATGACATCAATGAATGCTGAGGGACATCCAGAATTCCCAGGAGGAATAATTTTACTGTTAAACAGATTTCTTCTGAGCAAGTCATACTTTTGCATCCACTGCATAAGTTTGTAAGAAGCTGCCTGGCAGCAGGAAAGGTGAAAATCTCTCCATGTGTCCTCTGGATACCTTGTGTCCATAGAGGAGAATGACATCTCAAAAGATCAGGGTAATTCATCTCATTTATGTTCTTTCAAAGCCTTTCACCCAAACTTCTTAGACTTTGGAGCCATGTTTCTTAGAAGAAATTACAGAAATCAATGATTGCTACTACAGTATAAGAATTAAAGAGATACTTATAATGAATAACAATAGTCTTACTGTTTAGGGGAATAATTTTACCACTATTAATACATTGTTATTATCAATATGAATTCTAACAAATATGTTATATTACATTACATTTTTTAAATTTTAATAATAATGACCCCTGGAATACTGGCTTTTATTATTCTAGTTGCATCTTACACTGGATGTAGCTAGACCATTGCTTGACTAAAAAGATAACAATAAAAAGCAGCTTTCAATTCCTTTCTCCCTTTATTTTTTTTCTGTGGGGTTTTTTTTTTTTAATTTTTTTTTTTTTATTGAGAGTCTTGGCTGGATGCTTGATTTTCTTTAGATTTCCCATTGGGTCTTATGAATAGAGCTAAAAAGTGCAGTCTGACTGGCATTATCCATGAGAGATTCATATTGATAATGTCTCATGGACTTTTGTAGTGCTCCCCAGTTGATAGGGTGTATTTCATGCCCTCAGGATGCATAACAACAAGACTTTCACACATAATGATTTCCACAACAGGTCTTAATTGTCTCAGGACTCAGAATTAGAATGTTTTAGTTTTAGATTACTATAATCCTCAGTAGAGCATGTAAAGACCAAAATACACAATACAGTGTAACAGAAAGCTTAAGATACCTATGTTACTTCTATATAGGTGAATAGCCACATCTTATCATAGAATCATAGAATGCATTGGGTTGGAAGGCATCTTTAACGGTCATCTAGTCCAGCCCCCCTGCAGTGAACAGAAACATCTTTAATTAGGTCTTTGACTTATTTCCTACACGATAAATAATAAATGTTATGTATGTACTATCCCCCTTCTCTTTTTGCTAGCCAAACTTACATGGTTTTGTTTATGTGATGGAAATACAGGTAGCCTGTAAAAAAATGACCAACTAATTTTGTTAGTGAAAAACAAAGTTTATTCATTGTTGGTAAAGCAACTGTAATACAGAGATTACTTATACTGTAGTCAGACCTGTAGTACTGTAAATAAACATGTATATCCACTGAAGACAAAGAAAGACAAAGAAACCTCTATTCTGGTAACATTGTAATACCTAAATCAGGTAGGGAGTAGACCTCTCATCACTGCCTGAATCACTGTTTCTCGTGTCTAGCTCTCAAAGTTTCATTCCCAGATGTCTTTAAGCACTGATGAATCTAGCAGGAGTGCTTTAAGAAAGGATATCACACCACGTGCTACAACTGAGACAGACAAAGATCTTAAAATTTACAGGGGCCCTGAAGTGAATACAAACTTGAGGTATTTAGGTGTCATTAAGGTATGATGATCATTTTTATGCCTGCTAGAATAAACATGTTTGCTTACAGATTCTTCAGGTGTAAATCTATATACCTTTAAAGATAAAAGAACAGATTGGTTCTACAAATTTTGTAGATCTGAGTAGTGTCCCAAACACAGAAATTTCCTAACTAATTCAGCACTTAGGCACACAACTAAAGCCCTTTATGCTAACACTTCTAATGCTTGTGTGGTTGTGCAAAGGACAAGAGCTAGATCTTCACAAAAATGTCAGTCAAGATATAGTCCCTGTTGGGATTATTTTTCAAATCTGAGAGCCTTCCTTTTCATGCCATTTTGACTTATGCAGAATATTGTTTTGCTTTGCAAGCATTTCTATTAAAAACAGTAGGACTACTTGTTTGTTTAAAAATATATTTGATTCTTGGCTTCCAAATTGTCATGAGCTGCTCAGCAAGACACATCAAAGGAACTTTTATTACCTGACTATTCAGCTAATAGGCCATTTTTATATAATATACCAAATGGAATCCATGTCATCTGTAAAATCAAAGAAACATTTGGGTTGGAATGTGTCTCTAATAATAACAGTAATTATATTTAGCACTTAGCAGTTTTCATCTGAAAAGCACTTACTACCAGCATTAGCTACTTAATTCTCACAGAACCTCAGCAAGGTAGGCAGCTATTTCACTTCCCTGTAAGGGGATGCATTGTTGGCTGGCAGATGATTGTTCACTGATTAGAATTGAAAAGAGAAGAAAAAGAAAATTCAGCTAATCCAGAAGCTTTAAGAAGACAAACTTTAATACTAATAGTTATAGGAGTAAAGTGCGATGGAATAGTTCTGTTCATTAAAATGCACAGAAAGCTTAACTTAATCAATGGTGACTCACTGGACTCAGTCCTGTGAAGTATTGTGATCATAGAAAATGTTTATTTTCCAGCTTACTAACTTCAATGTGAAAGTCAAATGGAAAACTTTCTGTTCAGAAGGTGTCTAATGAATCATTGTTTTCCTGAGTACATGGAGCATGAGAAAATTTCTCTCAATCTCTCTTCCTATCAGACAGTCTCATGAGTTCTGCAAGTTCTCCAGTATTTCACTGTTATCTCAAGACAACATTATCTCTAGAGTGTACTATTCAAGATACACTCTTCTGTTCCTTATACTCTTGGCATTTAGAAAATTGTTGATTGCTCTCCAGAGTAACACAAAGGAGATAGCATCTGCCTGTCCATCTATTAAAGAATTTCATTTTTTCTGTTGTATCTGTTTCTTATATCTGTACTGACATTGCCTGTCATTTATGTAACTGCAGAAGACCATCTTCTTGCAAAAACAATTGTATTATTTGAACAGATGTTATTTCTATTAACACTCCAAATAGATTGAGGGTGAAAAATAATTCAAATAAAGAGCTACAGACTTATCTCTATTATATAATAACAATAATAATAGTCATCTTTAACAACTAAACAACTAATTAGGACAGTTTAAAAGTGATCTCCCTTGAAGTGAAATACAGAATAATAAGGTCTTAGTTGATAGATCTAGGTTTGCATTTTCTGCAGGATGGGGGTTTTTTTTGCGTTGAAAAGTGTTGATTCAATAGCACTGGAACTTTACATCAATCAATTTTTATAACATGCTGTTTCTAGGACTGCATATTTGGAGCATCTTAAAAAGATTACTGTTCCATATTCTAATTATATATTTGAGTATAATACGCCACTATGAAGATAATATAATGTGAATATCTCATAATTCCTTTCACCTTTGCCTTTCCCTGCCAGTGCCATTTGAATCGCAATTTATTATTTTTGCCTTTCATGATCTCCTGTTTATCAGTCTGATCTCTGCATGCCTGTATTTCCTCATATTTTGCTATGCATAGCTCTTTATCATGCTCTTCTACTATTTTTACTTATTCTTATCTTAATGTGCTCTTCTGTCTTTTTTTTTGCCCACTGTACCCCATCTTGTACCCCACAAATTTTCTGTTTCTGTCCCAGTGGCCTTTCATTTATTTGCTTCCTTTAGTCTGCCACAGGCAGATATCCTTTAACATTTTTAAGACTTCATTCTTCTCCCTCCAGTCTCCTTTCCCCTTGCTTCTCATAGCAGCATGTTTCACTTCTGCTCTCTGGATGGGACTTTCTATCTTACACTACAGAAAGTAAAATCCAAGTTCATTCAGTCTATCTATTCATCTGTCTGCTGATCCTTTGAAACTTCCACTGTAGCATTCAAGCCAGGCTAAAGACGAATTTTCTGAACAAAATCCATCCAATAATTAGACTATACCTCTAAGATATGAGTTATTTTTCACACAACTGATCATGATTGTTTGTAATCACACAGTAATACACCAATATTCATTATATCAAATAATAAGTGAATAGAAGTGCACACCAACTCTGTTTTCACAAAAATTTTGGAAGGTACTTTCAGCAAAACAAGACTGTTTAGGATCTATGGATTACTTCAATATATATAGCATGCTTTTCTGCAACCATTATGATACAATTCATTTTGAGAAAGTATATTCTATTCCCAACACACATAACAGAATTAAATAATACACGATAGGAACAGTATATGGAATAAATTGTGCATATACTGTAGTAAAAACAGACGATGAATGCAATTTAAATTATTCAGTCACAAAGTCAATAATGGAGATACTGGAAGGGTGAAGGAATTTAAAGAGGGAAATGAGGACAACCTCTTCTTTTTTATTAGATTTGATGTGAGATGGAATATAGACAAGGTAGAAATATATCTATTCCCTAAATGTTCCTAATTTTCTCCATAACTGAAATGTAGCAGCTCACTACCATCACCACCACTACCACCACCATTACATACTCTTTTTTTAAATTTTATTTTCTGAATGAGAAATATGCAACCACTAAATTTAGTTCCTGTCCATAAACAGCATTTTGGAATTGTCTCTGATCTTATTAATCTTTCCTTCATCTATTAGTTGTTTAAATGTTACTTTTACTATATATTTTGAGGCTTCATACTTCCCTTTGCAAATGTTTTTTACTATGGAAAATTGTACATTTCTTGTCACCATTTCAAGTTTAGAAACAGACTCTTGTTTCTGTTATTATTTCTCCATGTGGCTTTTACCATTTGTTTGTCATTTTTTACCTCTCTGTCTCTTAAACTATTAGTGCTGCAGAGAGAAAAAAACCCACACAAAACCAGTGTTTCTCTGCCCAAATAAGCATGGCAATAACTCCAAGATTTTTCTTTGGTTTACATAAAAATGTCACCTCTGGAGCTCAGTCTTTTAATTGCTCAGAAGTTTCCTTGTTCTATTGAAATGTAGCTTTCAAAAGAAGTCATGCTTAAGGAAATCCTTTAAATAATCCAAATTTTTGAAAGCTGTTAAACATCAGGACAAGTTAAAGTATTATTTATGATCAATATATAGATATGTTAGTTTTTTTGATTCATTTAAGAAATTCAATATTTATAGAAACACATCATTTGTCATATAGTCTTTCTAAAGAGTGTCTCCATTAGCAGAAATGAATATATATCTGAAGTAGCATAAATTGGAAAAAACCTAGTACAATATTTTGATAAATTTGGTTTAATTTATTTTTACCCATGGTTTGAATTTTTTGTCCATTTGTGTTACAACTTACTCAATTTTAAGTGACAAATATTTCTAGAAAATCAGACTTTTCAATGTTTCTGGATGTGTCTGTAGGTAAGGAGAAGGGTTACTTCTGGTTGGCCTTCCTTCCTTCCTTCCTTCCTTCCTTCCTTCCTTCCTTCCTTCCTTCCTTCCTTCCTTCCTTCCTTCCTTCCTTCCCTCCCAGCACCAGCTCTTCTGATCTCAGGAACCTGGCAAGACAATGCTAATCAAACATTCAGTTTAACACAAGATTCTATGTGAAAAATTACTTTTTTTTTTTCTTCTGGGAAGATTGGTAGCAATAGTTTATTTTTATTTTAATCTTTGCTGCTTCCTTTGGGAACTGCAATCTAGTTCTAAGGATTATCTGGACATTTTCACTCAAATTCCCCGCTATAGGAACTAATGCCTCAGAACATTGTCAATGCCCAGTAGAATGTGTGAGTTCCTATCTAATTGCAAAATTTTTTTCAGTTTGTGTTCTAAAAGTCTTAAGTTTATAAACTCTTGCATGAGACTTGTGGTGTATGCTAAATAAGAGAAGTTAAGAAAGACATGGAGTTAATATTGTATAGAGCTTTCAGTGCTAAATGTTAGAGGTTCATTTTACCTAACATTTATGTGTTAGACATCTAAGTCTGAGCTGTTCACCTCAGGCTTCATTTATGGTTGTTGAAGATAAATAGGCACTTCCAGAGGGTGACTGCTTTGATCTAATTTGGTTGCTTTTCACAGGGTGAGATTAATCTGTCTCTTGAGATGCCTAGTTCTTTTCATTGACAATACCACAACCCCAAGATGACTAGCACAGAACTAGGCATTGAATTTTTAAACACTGATGTTCAAGCAAACCAGACCTACCTGACATTTCTTTATGATTGTCTGCACTTTGATATAATAACTAGTAGTTACAATTCAGTAAGAGCAGGGAATGTTAAATGTCTTTGAAGTCTCACTCTTTTGCTTGCAGTAATTTTGAGATTCTTTAAAAACAAACAAACAAATAAATAAATAAAATCAGTGTAGAAATATAAGTGTGATTAGAGAAACATGGTGGAATGACTCACACAGCTGGAGTGCTGTGCTGGATGGCTATAAACTCTTCCGAAGGGATAAGGAAGGAAGGCTAGGCAGTGGGGTAGCCCTCTATGTTAGAGAGAGTTTTGACTGTCTAGAGCTTGATGATGGTAATGATCAAATTGAGTGTTTATGGGTAAGAAGCAGGTGGAAGGCTGACAAGGCAGATAGAATGGTAGGACTTCCTTATAAACAACACAGCCAGGATGAACAGACAAACAAAATATTCTGCAAGCAGCTGGGAAAAGCCTCATGATCACTGTCTGTTGTTCTTGTGGGGAACTTCAAACTACCATATGTCTGCTGGAAATATAACACAGCAGAAAGGAAACAGTCCAAGAGGTTCCTGGAGTATGAGGAAGATAACTTCCTGACACAGCTGGTAAGGGAGTCAAATAGAGGTGAATTGCTGAACCTGTTGACTGTGAACAGAGAAGCACTTGTGGCTAATGTGATGGAGGCTGTCTTGGGCATAGCAGTCACGAAATGATAGAGTTCGGACACCCCATAATCCAAGACAAAATGTTCAGTTACCTACTACTACACCACTTATACACAAGTCTATGAGGCTGAATGGGATCCACCCAAAGGTACTGAGGGAACTGGCAGAAGGGCTCACCAAGACACTTTCCATCATTTATCATCAGTCCTTGGTACTCAGGGAGGTCCCAGTGACTGGAGGTTAGCTAACATGATGCCCATTTACAAGAAGGTCCAGAAGGAGGATCAAGGGATTTACAGGACTGTCAGTCTGACCTCAGAGCCAGGGAAGGTTATGCATCTGATCATCTTGAGTGCCATCATGAGACACATACAGGACAACCAAGGGTTCATGCCCAGTCAGCATGGGTTTATAAAAGGCTTGATTAACCTGATCTCCTCCTACGATAAGGTGATCTCCTTAGAAAGGTGAATGAAGGAGAGGCTGTGGATATTGCCTATCTAGACACTTTTGACACTGTTTCCCACAGCATTCTGCTGTAGAAACTGACTGCTTATGGCTTGAATGGGGGATATTCTTCTCTGAGTTAAAAACTGGCTGGATGGCTGAGACCAAAGAGTGGTGGTGAATGAAGTCCACTTAGCACCTGGTCACAAGTGGTGTTACCCAGGACTCAGAACTGGGGGCTGTTCTGTTTAATATCTTTACCAATGATCTCGATGAGGGGAACATGGGCACCCTCAGTAAGTTTGAAGATGACACTAAGGTAGGTGGGAGTGCTGATGTGCTTTAGGGAAGGAAGGCTCTACAGAGGGATGTGGACAGATTAGACTGATGGGCTGAGGCCAGTGGTGTGAGGTTCAACAAGGCCAAGTCTTGAGTTTCTATAAGGCCAGTTGCTGGGTCCTGCACTAGGGTCACAACAACCCAATGCATCACTACAACACTGGGGAAGAGTGGCTGGAAAATTGCCCAGAGGAAAAGGACATGCAGTTTTTTGCCAACAGCCAGGTGAATACGAGCCAGCAATGTGTCCCAGGTGGCCAAGGAAGCTAACAGCATCCTAGCTTGTATCATAAATAGTGTGGCCAGTAGGAGTAGGGAAATTATTATGCCCCTGTACTCAGTACTGGTGAGGCCTCACCTCAAATACTGTGTTCAGTTGTGGGTCCCTCACTGCAAGAAAGGCATTGAGGTGCTGGAGTGTGTCCACGGAAGAACAATGAAACTGGTGAAGGGTCTAGAGAGAAAGTCTTATAAGGAGTAGCTGAGGGAACTGGGGTTATATAGTTCAAAGAAAAGTAGGCTGGGGGGAGACCTTATTGCTGTTTACAACTACCTGAAATGAGGTTGTAGGAAGGTGAGTGTTCGTCTGTTCTCCCAAGTAACAAGCCATAGGACAAAAGGAAATGGCCTCAAATTGCACTAGGGGAGGTTTAGGTTGGACATTAGGAGGGATTTTCTTTAGGAGGAATCACTGAAAGCTTTGTAAAGCATTGGGAGAGGCAGCACAGGGAAGTGGTAGAGTCATCACTATTGCTGAAAGTATTTAAAACACATGTAGACATGGTGCTTTAGGGACATGGTTTAGTGATGAACTTGGCAATGTTAAATTTACAGTTGAACTCAGTGATCTTAAAGGTCCCTTCCAACTTAAGTGATTTTATGATTCTCTTCTATGCCAATGAGGAAAAGAACAAATCTACAGCAGTATCCAGCACTCCTTGTTTCCCTGTGGAATTTCCACAGTAGAAGGATACATGAAGACATTTGATATATTTCCTCTGAAGTGATTCTGATGTGTTGAAGATGCATCAACATTTTTATGAGTAATTGTATGGGCTGACTAAGAATAGATCTACAGTAAGTTGGAGAGGAGAGGAGAGGAGAGGAGAGGAGAGGAGAGGAGAGGAGAGGAGAGGAGAGGAGAGGAGAGGAGAGGAG